>JAJPUD010004734.1:0-12827 GCA_023553655.1 Myrmecobius fasciatus | reverse complement strand
TGTGTGTGTGTGTGTGTGTGTGTGTGTGTGTGTGTGTGTGTGTGTGTGTTTAGGGAGGAGTACCTACTGCATCTCTGCCAGCTGTTTGATGGGTAATGCAACCTCAGCAAAGGGTGACAATGCCTGAATCTCAGAATCTGATCCAATGAATATCAAAGCTGGGAGGGCCCTCAGAACACAGACTGTCTGGGCCCAGGTTGGGGGGGGAGTCCTCAGAACACAGACTGTCTGGGCCAGGAGGGCCCTCAGAACACAGACTGTCTGGGCCAGAAAGACCCTTAGAATAGGCTGGGAGGGCCCCTCAAAGAGAATTCTGAGTCCAGAGAGGCCTTAGACCCTCAGATATGGAATGGCCCAGATGGAAGGGGTGAAAGTGAGGAAATGCTTAAAAGATGAAACTTCGATGTTGTTGTGCCAAGGGAATTCCAACTTACCTCCTTTATCCAACGCTAAGCTGAACAACTCTTAGCCATTCTTATCCTGCTCTCTAGGCCTGTTTCTGAGTCTTTGTTAAAGCCATCCTCTGCGCCTGGAATGGATTCCCCATCTTGGAGCCCATCTCCTTAGGCCCTCTGCAGGAGGTTTCACTGCCCTTCCTGGTAAAATCGATTTCTCCTTCCTCATCTCTCCTCACACTTTGACCTATGCCTCTCTTTATCTCCTTCCCAGGTCTATACTCTAGCACCTGGGATATGTTGATTTCTACCAGAATCGTAGCTGATTCTACCAGAGTTATTTCTGTCCCTCTCCTATCAGACTGATAAGTAGTTATCAGAGGCAAACCCTTGGAGGGCAGGCTCTGTGTCTGATCTACCTTTCTGTCTCAAGCACTGCTGAGTATGGGACTCTGTTACCCTTCCATCTCAAGCTCTGAACTTGGGGCTCTGTTAGATAGATTTATCTTTTTTTTTTTAATTAAAGCTTTTTATTTGCATAACATATGTATGGGTAGTTCCTCAACATTGATCCTTACAAAGCTTTCTGTTACAAATTTTCCCCCTAGTCCCCACCCTTCCCCTAGATGGCAGAAAGTCCACTACATGTTAATTATATTAAAATACTGGACAAGTTGAATATATGTATACATATTTCCATACTTATCTTGCTGTGCAAGAACAATCGAACAAAAAAAAAAATCTGAGAAAGGAAACACAATGCAAGCAAACATCGATAGAGATCATGGAAATGATATGTTGTGGTCTACATTTCATGTCCCTCTCTCTGGGTGTATATGGCTTTCTTCACTGAACAATTGGAACTGGTTTGAAGCATTTCACTGTTGCAGAGAGCCATGTCCATCAGAATTGACCATCATATAGTCTTGTTGTTGCCGTATATAATGTTCTCCTGGTTCTGCTGATTTCACTCAGCATCAGTTCATGCAAGTCTCTCCAGGCCCCTCTGAAATCATCCTGCTGGTCGTTTCTTACAGAGCAATAATATTCCATAACATTCATATACCATAATTTATTCAGCCACTCTCCAATTGATGGGCATCCTTTCAGTTTCCAGTTTCTAGCCACTACAAAAAGGGCTGCCACAAACATTCTTGCACATGAGGGTCCCTTTCCCTCCTCTAAGATCTCTTTGGGATACAGGCCCAGTAGAAACACTGCTGGGTCAAAGGGTATGCACAGTTTGATAACTTTTTGAGCATAGCTCCAAACTGCTCTCCAGAATGGTTGGATCCGTTAGATAGATTTATCTTTATTGGAATTTAATTTGTGGGAAGGGAGCCTGGTCACTCATTTTACAGGTGAGGTCAGAAAGAGAAAAGAAATTTGTCCTAAGTCCCACAGTTAAGTTGGTGGCATATTGGAACCCAGGGCTCCTGACAGGAAGACCAAGCCCTTTCCAAATGTACAGTATTTCTTCTCCTCTTCCTTCCTTTCCTTCTCCCTCCCCCCCCCCCCCAGCCTTATGTAAATATGAGTTATAGACCTTTTGCTTGGGAGTACTTTTCCCTTTAATTACTTATCAGTCAGTGGATAAACATTTATCAAGCTCCTCCTATATAACAATAACTCTGCTAGGCCCTGGGTATACAACTACAAAGAAACAACTTTATTGATAGCAAACATTTATAAAGTATCTACTACTATGTACTATTTGCTCTACTACCTACTTTACAAAGGCAAAAATAAAACAATCCTTACCCTCAGGAAATTTATGGATTAACGAAGGAGACATGTACATGTGTTCATATTTCTTATATATAATATGTAAATACAAGATAATTTGGGGGAAGAAAAAGCTGAGGGGAAAGTTTCCCTAGAAAGGGGGAAGAAGCATTTTTATAGCTCCTGCTTTTTTTTTAAAATAAGCAATAAACTCCCCACCTTGTAAATCTCAACAAATAGAATCAGCACCCAGTGCTTTACCACACAAAAGTAGCCTAATGCCATTCAAAATCTCTTCTTCAGCTGGAATTTCAATTAAGGAGTGATTGATTTCAACTTGAGGTAAACAGTCAGTAACTTCAGCAATGACTGATGATGATCTCTTGGAAATGTTCATCCCATCGAAGATCATGTCTTTATCACTAATCAGTGAGGCTCCATCAGCACTGAGTAGTTGAAATGTACCATAAATAGACTTCAATGCATCATAAAAAACAATTTAAGGGGCAGCTAGGTGGTGCAGTAGATAAAGCACCAGCCCTGAAGTCAGGAGATTGTGTGTTCAAATCTGGCTTCAGACAGCTGTGTGACCCTGGGCAAGTCACTTAACCCCAATTGCCTCAGCAAAAACAACAACAATAAAATGATTTGGATTGTTACTATCAACATAAAACTTCCTTCTTACTGAGCCGAGAATGCTGCATCTCATTTTTGAAGGCTCCTCTTTTGATCCTTTGGTCCTCTTCAAGAATGAAAAACAACAACCACCTCCTACTATGTGCCAAGACACCATGCTAACCACTTTTTACAAATATCTCATTTGCTCCTCATAACAATCCCATAGGGTAAATGCTATTATTGCTCCCATTTTACAGATGAGGAAACTCTAGGGGCAAAACAAGGGGAAGTGTTTTGCCCAGGGACACACAAGTGTCTTAAGGTTAAATTTTAACTTAATTCTTCCAGACTCCAGGTACAGCCCCTTTATTTGATTTCACTAGAGTTGTGTTCCAGATCCCAAATGAAGGAGAGTTGTATTGACTTTCCTGATAAGGGTGAAAGAAATCTCAGAATCTGGTGAATTCCTGAGAATATCAAAAATTTCATCAGAGAGTGATGGAATGCACTCCCTTCTTTTTTTTTTTTTTTTTTTGCTGAGGCAATTGGGGGTTAGGTGACTTGCCCAAGGACACACAGCTAGGAAGCATTAAGTATCTGAGATCAGATTTGAATTCAGGGCTGGTGCTCAATCCACTGTGCTACCTAGCTACCCTGAATATACTCCCTTCTTTTCAGTCAACCAGGATGGGAAGCTGCCTTTGGGCCTGTAGGTCAAAAGAAAATGGTTTGTGAATGTCAGCCACTATTCATAGAAATGTTTAGAAGTCTCCTCAAGGCCCTTTCATAACCATGATATCTTTTTTTTTTTTTTTTTTGGTCGAGATAATTGGGGGTAAGTGACTTGCTCAGGATCAAACAGTAAGTGTTAATTATCTGAAGCCGAATTTGAACTTGGGTCCTCTTGATTTCAGGGCCAATGTTTTATCCACTGTGCCATCTCAGGTCCTCCTGTTCAGGAAATAAGAACAGGTGACTTATTCCCATTACAAGGATAAGGAAGGGAAAAAGCATTCATTAACTGTACTAAATGCTTTACAAATATTATCTTATTTAATAGGATAGGATATTTACTAATATTATTATCATCCCCATTTTTACAGTTGAAGAAATGGAGGCAGACAGAGGTTAAATGACATGCCCAGAGTCACACATATGCCTAAGGCAATATTGAACACATGTCTTCTGGATTCTATCTACTGCTCCACCTGCCTGGCTGAGATTCAGAAAAAGGAAGTTACTTGCCAAAGTTTATGCTGCAAGCTAGTGGCAGAATTGTAGAATCCTACATTTTGAGCTGAAACAAGTTCTCATTTTTTACAAGAGAGGAAACTGAGGCTCAGGGAAGTAAATTGACCTGCCCAAGATCTAAATAATGGGAGCAGGATTAGAACTCATATCTTCTCAACCCAAATCTAAGGTTTCTTCCAAGAACAGAGAAGTTAGTTGCCCACAGTCACATGAGGAATAAGTGGAAGAGGAAGGATTTCTGTTGGAGTCCCTACTTCAGACACTGGTCCCTTGACTCTCAGGGCCCTGGAGTCTTATCTCTGCTGGACCAGCTGTGTGGTACCTCACAACAGACCTGGGCCCTGCCCAGAATGAGACTGGTCATCTAGAAGAACAGCTCCAGAAGAGTTCTCTGGGAGCTATAGACCTACTCCTTCAGTCCAACATAGAGTGTCATAGCCTTAACTACAGGTGCTCTTAAAAGCTTTTTTTTTTTCCCCTTGGATTTCTAAACCCTCCCAAGATGGGAGTTGGGGCTTACTGGCTAGATTTCATTCTTAAGGACCATACCTTAAACCAAAACCACTGATTCTCATTGATTGGTCACCAATAGTTCCCAGGCAAAGTCCCATTTGACCATTATTTGGTTCTCAAGATTGAATGTAAATAGCAATCATTTCTGTTTTGATCAGAAATCTTGAGGGTTTTCCCTTCCCAGATTGACTGATTGATTTAGGGTTTTTTTTGGGGGGGGGGAGGTGGGATTAACTAAGTGAAAAAGGCCATTCTTTTGCCTCAGTTGCTACCTAGTCTTAATCATTGGATGGGTGAAGCCTCAGTTAAACTGATATGGTTGAGGATGTGGGGTTGATGATGTAGGGTTTGGGATTAAAAGTTGGGTTTGGTCATGTGAAGAATTCACAATGGTCATTCTCTTTGACAAAAGATAGATTTATTTAGGGAAGAGGGTATAGACAAAATGAAGGGATACAATAGATACCAGGAGTGGTAAATATGATATAGAGTAGGAGAGCATATGAAAGACAAATTCCTGCTATCTAGGGAAGGGCGTGGGGGAAGGGAGGGAAAATTAGAACATGAGGTTTTTCGAGGGTTAATGTTAAGAATTGTCCATTCGTGTGTTTTGAAAAATAAAAAGTTTTGGGCAGCTAGGTAGCCCAGTGGATAGAGAACCAGCCCTGAAGTCAGGAACTCCAGATATAGAACTGCCTGGTCTCAGGCACTTAGCTTCCTAACTGTGTGACCCTGGGCAAGTCACTTAACCCCAATTGCCTCAGCAAAAATAAATAAATAAATAAAATTAAAATCTTAAAAAAAATAATTAAAAAAAAGAAAGAAAGAAAGACAAGTTCCTCCCAATTACCCATTAGAAAGGGAGCACCATGAGGTTAGAACATGCTCTTAGCTGGCAGACTAAATTCTAAAAGGGACTTAGCACCTTAAAAATTAGCTGTAAGGAAGTTGGGTTGAAGTAAGTGAGGTTGGAAAGCATAGTGGAATTAGGGGAGATACAACATGACATAGGAGACAGATAAGGAGAAAGGCACCACAAGGCAGAGTGCCATGATGGACTCACCCAAAGGAAGGCAGCAGCCATGGGATGGCCCATAAGTAGATTTTATAGGGAAAATTTAACCTCAGAGACATGACTGGGATTTCTAACAGGGCATGGCAAGGTATCTCCCCTAATTTCATATCTGCTGAGGGGTCTACCTATCTCAAGTCTTTCCCCACTTCAATCCATCCTCCATTCAGCCACTCAAATGATTTTTTTCTAAATTGCAGGTCCTGTTGATGAGGTCTTCAATGTTAGGTGTGGTTAGCAGGGGAATTGATCCCTGAGGCTCTGATAGAGATCATTTTAGCTCCATGATCCCACCCTCTGGGTCTGAAATCCAAGTTATGTCAAACTCTTGAGATCCAGCCTCTAAGGTCTCCAGCAGACTTGAGAAAGTTAGATCCTCCCTCAGCAGATCTGAAATCGTTCCAGTGTCTTCTCCAGAATGGGGGCAGTGTCTGAGGAGAGAAGGGGGTATATTCAAAAAGTGTTTTAGAAGTGAGATTGACAGGCCTTGGCAACAACTTGGAAATGGGGGGAGGGGGGAGAGATAGTGAGGAGTCCAGAATGACTCTTAGATTGGGAGCCTAAAGGCCTGAAAAAATGGTGGTGTCCTCCAAAGTCGTAGGGAAGATTGGAGGTGGGGAAGCTTTAGAAGGAAAGAAGAATTCTGTTTTAGACATTGAATTTAAGATATTTACTGGACATATATAGCTCAAGATGACTAAAAGGCAGTTGGAGATGTGAAATTGGGAGAGCAGAGAGATTGGGTTTAGTCATGTGGAAATTGATGAGCTTATTAAATGAAGTCGAAGAGGAGGAGGACAGAGCTCTGAGGGACATCTACTATTTCAGGGCATGATCTGGAGCAGAATCTAGCAAAGGAGACTGAAAAAAAAAATCAACCAGATAGGTAGGAGAACCAGGAGAGAGCAGTGTCCCTTAAACCTAGAGAAAAGAGAGTATGAAAGAGAGGATGATTCACAGTAGCAAAAGCTGCAGAGAGATTGAGGAGAAAGATTGACAAAAGGCTATTGAATTTGGCTACTAAGAAATCACTCAGGAGAGCAGTTTTAGAGGAATATTGTCCTTTGTTCTCAAAGAGGATCATGACCTCAGAATGGTGATGCCATGACCTGCAAATGAATTGGATTTAAAAGGAAGGGTTGTGTAAATTCATCAGACTTCACTTTCTCCTTCATAGCCATCTGGGTTTGATGGCCAGATATAGATCAGGTAAATGGCCAAAGGATATGAACAAACAATTTTCAGATGAAGAAATTAAAGCATTTATATCTGAAAAAATGCTTTAAATTACTATTGATTAGAGAAATGCAAATTAGGACAATTCTGAGGTACTACTTCACACCTGTCAGATTGGCTAAGATGACAGGAAAAGATAATGATGAATGTTGTAGGGGAGTTAGGGAAACTGGGACACTAATGCATTGTCAGTAGAGTTGTGAACTGATCCAACCATTTTGGAGAGCAATTTGGAACTATGCCCTAAAGGCTGTAAAACTGTGCATACCCTTTGAACCAGGTGTGTCTCCTGGGTCTGTATCCCAAAGAGATCATAAAAAAGAAAAAAGGATCTACATGTACAAAAACGTTTGTAATAGCCCTTTTTTTGTATTAGCAAGGAATTAGAAATGGAGTGAATGCTCATCAATTGGGGAATGGCTGAATAAGTTTTGGTATATGAATGTAATGGAATACTATTGTTCTAAAGAAATCATGAGCAGGCTGATTTCAGAAAGTCCTGGAAAGACTCATATGAACTGATGCTGAATGAAGTGAGCAGAGCCAAGGGAACATTATTCATAGTAACAAGATTATATGATGAACAATTGTAATAGACTTGGCTCTTTTTCAACCATGAGGTGATTCAAGTCAATTCTAATAGGCTTGTGATGGAAAGTGTCATCCACATCCAAAGAAAGAACTATGGAGACTGAATGTGGATCAAACCATAGTGTTTCCATCTTTTTGTTGTTTGGTTTTTTTTTTTCCTCTTTTGATATGATTTTTTTGTGTGCAATATGAGAAATATGGAAATATATTTAGAATTGCACAAATTTAACTAGATTGGATTGTTTGTTGTTTTGGGGAGAGGGAAAGAGAGAAGAGGAGAAAAATTTTGAACACAAGGTTTTGCAAAGGTGAATGTTAAACTATCTTTGCATATATTTGGAAAAATAAAGTACTATTAAAAATAAACTTCAGGGGCAGCTAGGTGGCGCAGTGGATAGAGCACCAGCCCTGAAGTCAGGAGGACCTGAGTTCAAATCTGGTCTCAGACACTTAACATGTCCCAGCTGTGTGACCTTGGGCAAGTCACTTAACCCCAATTGCCTCAGCCAAAAGCAAAAAATAAATAAATAAATAAAATAAACTTCAGACTTTAGAAGAAGAAAAAAATAGATCAGCATGACAGGAAGTGGAATAATGAGGCCACAAGTGAGATTGTAAGGGGTTAATAGAGTGAAAGGAGGGAAAGTAGAAGGGCATATTGCAGACAGTCTTAAGCCGTTTGAAAGGTTTGGCCATAAAGGATAAGAAGAGGTAGAGGAGGAAGTTAGTAGGGATCAAATTAAGAGTTTGGGTTTTTTTTTTTTGTTTTGTTTTGTTTTTTTTCTTGATAGGGGAGACATTGTCAGCAGCAGGAAATGATTAGAAATATACATAATCAAGCAAAGCAAATTTTCTTCCTGACTGTTCAAAAGTCACATCTCATTCTGTGTCTAAGTCTATTACCTCTCTGGCAGGAGCTTCATCATGGAGATCATTTCATTGATCAGAGTACGGAAGCCTTTCAAAGTTGTTTTTTTTTTTCTCAGTTCCAGATTCTCTCCCCTTCTTCTTCCCCTTCCTCTTCCCTTTTCCCTGTCTACTGATAAGGCAACACATTGTACACTTTATTCTACTCACTTAACTCTGCCTCAATTCAGAGGAGTCTTCCCAGTTTTCTCTGAAATTGTCCATTTCCTAACTTCTTACAGTGTAATAAGATTCCATTATATTCATATACTACAAGTCATTGAACTATAATTTAACATAGATACTCCCTTAGTTTTTTCATTTTTTCTATTCTTTTTCTTCCTTCCTTTTTTATTTTTTGCTACTGCAAAAGGAACTTCTATAAATGTATTTTATACATAGACCTTTTCCTCTTCCTTTGATCTTTGTTGGAGTATATGCCTAGTAGTGATGATTAGCTAGGTGAGAGGGTAGCTTGAGGGCACAGTTCCAAATTGCTTTCCAGGATGACTAGCCTAATTCATAGCTCCATGAACACTACATTAGTGTGCATCTCGAATCTCATTTTTTAAAGAGAATTCTCTGAGCAGAATTGTTCCGGGGAATAAAGGGCTGACCTTCCTTATACACCCTCACCTATCACACCTCTTACACCCAGGTTAGTTAGTCCTTCTTTGCTATAAACCTTCTTCTGAGCATTAATTCAAGAAGGCTGCTGTCAAGAAAAAAGCAGGCTAAGCTTTTGCACTTGGTAGCCAGAAGGGGGCAGCATGTCCCAGCACACTCTAGGTAGACTTGGGGCTGTCCTGATTCTGGGAGATTTTGGCAAAAAGGAAGCTTCATCCTTTAAGGAGGCCTTTGGACAGTTCAGATCTAAGGAACCATGGCGGCGAAGAAGTTTCTAAGTCCTGTTGGCAAAGCCTCTCTATCCATTTCCTCATTTGAACTTAAAAATCCCAAAAAGTAGGTAAGAAAGGTATTATTGTACCCATTTTATAGATGAGGAATCAGAGGCTAAGTTGCCCAGAGTAACACATAACAGAAGAAGGAAACAAGCATTTAAGTGCTTTCTTGTTATTGTTTGTTCTTCATTCTCAAAGATGATCATGATCAGGGAGGGGATGCCATGACATGCAAGTGAATTGGATTTCAGTGAGGGAGGGCTGTGCAAGGTCATCTGCCTCATTTTCCCCTCCAGAGCCATCTGGGCCCAGTGGCCAGTACAGATCAGGACTATTAAGAGATGGCTCTGGATGTAGTGAGGTCTTTACAAGTCTCAGTTTGAATAAGGACCACACTCATTCAGTGAGTAAGGCTACATAGCAACTGAAGCAAAAAATGGCTTCTTTTACCTAATCAAAATTTTTTTAAAAATCTAAATAAATCTTGGAGGGGAGAAGGGGAACACCCTCAGAGTTTCTGGCCAAAACAGAAATTATTGCTATTTACATTCACTCTGAATCAATTAGGAACCAAAAAATAACCAACTGGGGCTTGGCCTGGGATCTATTGTTGACCAATGAGAGTCTGAATAGTTTTAATTTAGGGGATGGATGGTTCTTTTTTTTTATTATTAATACTTTTTATTTGCTAAACATATGTATGGGTAATTACTAAACATTATCCCTTACAAAGCTTTCTGTTACAAATTTTCCCCCCCTACTCCCCACCCCTCCCCTAGATAGCAGGATATCCACTACATGATAATTATGTTAGAATACTTAAGTCGAATATATGTATAGTTATTGCCACACATTTTTTTTGTTCAGGAGAAATCGTATCTATAAGAAAGAATAATCACATAAAGGAAATACAATGCAAGCAAACCTCAATAGAGAACATGAAAATGTTATGTTGTGGTCCACATTTCACATCCCTCACTCTGAGTGTATATGGCCTTCTTCACTGCATAATTGTAATTGGTTTGAAGCATTTCATTGTTGAAGAGAGTCATGTCCATTAGAACTGATCCTCATATAGTACTGTTGTTGCCGTGTACAACGATCTCCTGGTTCTGCTCATCTCACTCAGCATCAGTCCATGCAAGTCTCTCCAGGCCTCTCTGAAACCGTCCTGTTGGTCGTTTCTTACAGAGCAATAATATTCCATAACATTCATATACCATAATTTATTCAGCCACTCTCCAATTGATGGGCATCTACTCAGTTTCCAGTTTCTAGCCACCACAAAAAGAGCTGCCACAAACATTCTTGCAAATGTGGGGCCCTTTCCTTCTTTTATGATTTCTTAGATGGATGGTTCTTAAAAAGGAGATCTAGGTGGCAGCTAGGTGGTGCAGTGTTTAGAGCACCAGCCCTGAAGTCAGGTAGACCTGAGTTCAAATATGGCCTCAGACACTTAACACTTTCTAGCTATGTGACCCTGGGCAAGTCACTTAACCCCAATTGCCTCAGAAAAAAAGAAAGAAAGAAAGAAATCTAGCCAGGAAACCTCAAGATTTCTTGGGAGGATACATTGATCCAAAAACCAAAAGTTTTTAAGAGCATGTATACATAGGGGTATGGTGCCCTATGGGAACAGAGAGAAGGAGGGAGGAAGGGAGTTTCCTAACTGACAATTCCAATTGGGTTCCCAGTCACTGAATGAGTGTGGTCTCAGTCAGACTGAGACCTATTAAAGGCTAAGGTCTCCTACTGCATCCAGGACTTTTCCAGTCATTCTGATCTTGCTACTGGACTCAGCTCTGGAGGGGAAAGTGAGGTAGGTGACCTTACACAGCCTTCTTTAATGTCATGGTCCTCTTGGAGAACAAAGGACAAACTAGTGTTCTATGCCAGTCACTATACTATGCCCTAAGGATACAAATATGAACCAAAATAACTGTCTTCAGGGAGCTTATGTTCTTTTTTTTTTTTTAATTAAAGCTTTTTATTTGTATAACATATGTATGGGTAGTTCCCCAACATTGATCTTTACAAAGCTTTCCATTACAAATTTTACCCCCAGTCCCCTCCCCTCCCCTAGATGGCAGGAAGTCCACTACATGCTAATAATGTTGAAATGCTTGGGAAATTATGCAAGAAAAATCCTATCTACAAGAAAAAAAAGAAAATCAGAGAAAGGCAACACAATGCAAGCAAATGTCAATGGAGAGCATGAAAATGTTACGTTGTGGTCCATATTTCATATCCCTCTCTCTGGGTGTATATGGTTTTCTTCAGTGAACAATTGGAACTGGTCTGAGACAATTCTTTGTTGCAGAGAGCCATGTCCATCAGAATTGATCATCATGTAATACTGTTGTTGCTGTGTATGATGATCTCCTGGTTCTGCTCGTTTCACTCAGCATCAGTCCATGCAAGTCTCTCCAGGCCTCTCTGAAATCGTCCTGCTGGTCGTTTCTTACAGAGAAATAATGTTCCATAACATTCATATACCATAATTTATTCAGCCACTCTCCAATTGATGGGCATCCCTTCAGTTTCCAGTTTCTAGCCACCACAAAAAGGGCCGCCACAAACATTCTTGCACATGTGGGGCCCTTTCCCTCCTCTAAGATCTCTTTGGGATATAGGCCCAGTAGAAACAAAGGTTTCTGGGTCAAAGGGTATGCACAGTTTGACAACTTTTTGGGCATAGTTCCAAATTGCTCTCCAGAATGGTTGGATCCGTTCACAGTTCCACCAACAATGTATTAGTGTCCCAGTTTTCCCACATCTCCTCCAACATTCATCGTTATCTTTTCCTGTCATTTTAGCCAATCTGACAGGTGTGTAGTGGTATCTCAGAGTTGTCTTAATTTGCATTTCTCTGATCAATAGTGATTTGGAGCAACTTTTCATATGACTAGAGATGGTTTTAATTTCATCATCTGAAAATTGTCTGTTCATATCCCTTGACCACTTATCTATTGAAGAGTGGCTTGAATTCTTATATATACGAGACAATTCTCTATAAATTTTAGAAATGAGGCCTTTATCAGAACCATTAAATGTAAAGATGATTTCCCAATTTGATGCTTCCCTCCTAATCTTGTCTGCATTTGTTTTGTTTGTACAGAAACTTTTTAACTTAAGATAATCAAAATTATCCATCTGTTGTTCAATTAGGAGTTCTAGGTCTTCTTTGGACATAAATTTATTCCATCTCCACAGGTCTGAGAGATAAATTATATTACGTTCCTCTAACTTGCTTACAAAGTCCCTCTTTATATCTAGATTATGAACCCATTTAGATCTTATCTTGGTATGTGGTGTTAGGTATGGGTCAAGCCCTAATTTCTTCCACACTAGTTTCCAATTTTCCCAGCAGTTTTTGCCAAATAGTGAGTATTTATCCCAAAAGCTGGGGTCTTTGGGTTTATCGAATACTAGATTGTTAAGGTTATTGCCTAGATTGAGGGAGCTTATGTTCTGAAGTGAGTTAGAGATAACACACTAAAGGGAGCTGAAGGGAGGAATGCAAATGGAGACTGCTGGATGAACTGAACTATAGGACAAGGGAGCTGGCCTGGTGGAGGTATATTTGAGTGTGAGAAGAGCTCAAGAATAAGACAGCTA
>JAJPUD010004733.1:171588-184671 GCA_023553655.1 Myrmecobius fasciatus | reverse complement strand
GGAATTTGGAGTTTGGAGTTTGGAATTTCTGCCAGGATGAGCTGAGCTGAGTCCCCCCCTCACTTCCGGCCTATGCAGAAGTTGTCTATTTATCTCTCTGTCCGAGTCCGACTAACCTGATATGAAGTTATCCAGAGAGCAGTGTCCAAATATTTCTGAGTTCGTTAACTTGAAGATCAGTTCAGAGGCTTATTTTATTGTTGATTTGAGAGAAGATCAGAGGAGAGGCAGAAAGTCACCTTTTCACTCCGCCATCTTGGCTCCGCCCCCATGAGATCCATAATATGTGATCTAATCAGAGTAGGGCACAGCTGGATTGTTACTTTTCTCATGCTGGATATCATATTTCTCTTAATGGGGTCTAAGTCTATCCTGGTCACATTGGTGAAATATATAAACACTATAATTCATTAAAATTCCCAGATCTTATTTTCATAACCTGTTTTCTAGCTATATCTCCCGAACCCTATACTTGATATTAATTTTTAAGATTAAATCTATCCCCCTTAAATTTCATATTAGATTCAACTCACCATTCTATCCTCTGTGATTCATATTAGTAATTGCTCTCAGATCTGTATCATTTACAAATTTGATAGCATGTCATCTAGGCCTTCACCCATATCTTCAAGGAAAATGTCAAATAGCACATGTTCAAGAGTGCAGTTCCTCAGAGCACTCCATCAGAGTCCAACTTGACACTGATTCATTAATGAATAATTATACTTTGGATTCTGCCATTTAATCAGTTCCATATTTAACTAAGTGTACTAACATCTACCTCATATCTTACCATCTTATCTATGAGGACAAAATGAAAAACTTGTCAGACATTCTGCTGAAATCCCATGTCTCATCTTATAAACAAAGGTAGCAATAGATACCATGTCAAATGCTTTGCTAGAACCCTAGGTGTAGCATGAAAATCTCTTAATCTAGTAATTCTGTCAAAAAAGGAAAGAAGAATCAATCCATTGTGAATGAAACAATATTGGTTGTTAATGTTGAATCATTTTTCAGTTGCATTTGATTCTTTGTGATGCTATTTGGGATTTTCTTGGCAAAGATCCTGGAGTGGCTTGTCATTTCCTTCTCCAGTTCATTTTACAGATGAGGAAACTGAGGCAAACAAGGTTAAGTGACTTGCCCAGTGTCACACAGCAAGTCTGGGGACAGATTTCAACTCAGGAAAAGGAGTCTTCCCAATTCCACGCTCAGTGCTCTATCCACTGTTCTACCTACCTATTTTCTAAAATATTCATAAACTGTTCCTTTAACTGTATGTTCTAGAATTTTTCCAGGATCTGAAGTAAAGCTCCCTAGATTAGTTTGAAGTCTCTACTTTCTTTTTTTTGAAAATACTGACAATATTTGTGTGCTCCAGCCTTGTCACTCACATCTGTCTTTTTCTCCATGATTCCTCAAAGATCAAGTACCTGAGATACAGTTTGTCTGGCCCTAGCAACTTGAACTCAACTCCCTGATAAACATTTTATTTATATATATATTTCTTCTTGGTCTGAAGCTCACTCTCCTTGGAGATAAATAAATAAATAAAGGCTCAGTAGTTCTGATTTCATTTATTATTATTCTATCCATCTCAAGCAGTGGCCAGTCCTGTCTCTACTTTGACCTCCCTCCTCTCCCTAACATAGCTAATAAAGAAAAAGCTCATTTAATTATCCTTAACATTCATCCCTGGACACAGCTCATTCTCAATTTTAGTGTTCCTGACAATTCTTATGGGACATACTCTCTTTTCTATTCATATTCCATTATCTGCCCTTGTGTCCATTTCAAAACATCCTTTCGAATTTAACGTGGTCGATAAGTCTCTCTTTAGACAGCTTGCCAACATTTTTTTTCTCCTTTGAACTCAATTGTGTTTATGTCTGAAATTTCACTCATGAGAGCGTCTCATCCCCTCTTAAGGATGACATTTCTTGTAATATTTTATGATGCTAGATGTCACCTATTTTTTTCTCTGAGCCCTTTGAAATATGCTCCCTCAAAATATACATGAAATTTTGCTTCCCTTGTCTAAAACAAATTTCCTAGTTACCACTGTTTCTTCTTTATCATTTAACTTTTCTTAGTCTCAGTTTCCTCATTTGTAAAAAGGGGATAATAATAGTACCTATTGCACAGGATTTTTGAAAGGAACAAATGAGATAAACTTGTGAAAAGTGCTTTTTAATCTTGGCCATCATCTAAAGGCTAGCTTTTATTTTTTAATTACTTTAGCAACTGGTTTCTCTTTGTTGATTAAAATTAGCTTTCAGGATAGAACTTCCCCTTGTTGTTTATTTTGGAGGTTATTAGAATTTAATCCATAATCCCTAGATGACAAGCAAAACCTGTGTCAAGAAATACTAAAGTGAGAAGGGTGATAAGTCCCTCCTAACCTTAAGAAATTTACTATAAGATGCTACACTCTCCTTTCTTATGGATAGAACACCATAAATAACATCTATGTTTTTAGCTCTACTTGTATTGAGTGGTACCCTTCAGGATACACATTTCTTAACCACTCATTCCTAGGAAGGCTTATATGAGTGTCTTAAAGCATCCCAAGGAATGCTGAGTTGGGTTTCCTAAGGGACATGTTTTCAGGGCCTGTTTAATTACAAAGGATAAAACCATCAGTCAAGAGGGGCAGGACAATTTAATTTTCTATCTCTGTTCTTTACTCTTCTTTCTTATGAGTTCTGATTCCCATTTAATTTCCATTTGGGGCTTTTCAGAACTTTAATTGGTATGAAGATGTGATAATCTTTTCACGTTCCACATTTTTGGCGAATATATATATATATATATATATTTGTGTGTGTCTATATATGTATCTACTATTTATCTATCACCTATGCCATCTAATTAATGTATGTAAATTATATAGTGTGTACATTGCAGGATTTATAGTACAGATACATAATACAGTGCACATGCATACTACATATGCATACATTGTGCATATGGGACACTCAATTATACATACAACATATATGTGTGCATGTATATATGTGTACAATATATGTATATACACACATATGTGTAGACTAGATGATATAATGGAATCAGGAAGACCTGAGCACAAATACCATTTCAGACACTTTAGCTGTAGGAACTTGGACAATTCACTTAACCATTTTTCATTTGTAAACTGGGGATAATAATAGTACCTCACAGACACTGGGCAAATTTTAAAGTGTTATATAAATGTCAGCTATTACACAGGCATTAGAAATGGACAGGAAATAAGTACAAATATATACAAAATAATTGAATAAAGTTTGTTTGGGAGGGAGTGCACTTTAGTCATGTAGGACTGCAAGTACAAAGCCATAGAGATGGGAAATGGAGTACGATATATGAGAAATAAGGAGAAGGCAAATTTAACTGGATCTTAATGAATAATATCTAATAAGGCTAGAAATCTATGTTGGGGCCAGGATATGTCAGGTTTTGAAAGATTAACACTGGGGACACACTGGAGAAGGAAATGGAAAAACTTGCCAAGAAAATTCCAGGGACAAAGTCCATAGGGCTGTGTAGAGCTGGACATTACTAAACAATAACAACAATGCAGGCCTGAAGCAGACTAGTGTTGTATATGCATGCATACAGGTACAAAAGAATATTTTATATAATTTATATTATATCCATTATATATAGTATAATTCATTATGTGTAATGTGCAATACAATAGTATATACACATATATGCATGCATTATGTATGTATATGTATATCTATGTGTAATGTGTATATATATACATGTATGTGCATAATACAAAGATATGATTATATTGTATGTTATGTACAATGGATTATACTACATATGAGGCACAATATAAATTATATAAAATATTATTTTGTATATGAATGTGTGTGTTTGTGTATCTAGCACTAGTCAGCTTCAGTTTTACATTACTGTTTATTGGATATTCAGACAAATAAATGTCCAACAACCAATTTAGTTATAAATATATGTGTGTGTATATATGTATGTATGTGTATATGTATATATTATGCAAGATAGGACATTTCATAAATGTCAATATTGCCAAGCAAATGAAAGATTCACAAATATATTTTACCACATTATATAATATTCCTTTATAAGGAAAGAAAGGGACTAGGAAGGAGATAATCTAGAAAACAGTGGTATTGGGGTTCCTTTGTGGCTGCCTCAGATAGAGAACATTTTTCTTACATGGAAAGGCAAGTGGAGTGTCTATGTATTCAAGTATTTATATCAAGTCTAAGAGGAGTTTCCTGAATATGGATGCTCCCCTATACTTATGACAAATCTTTCATGACTTGGGACTACCCTATCATTCTTTTAGGCCTTAATCAGTCAATTAAATGCACTTCTTTCCTTATGAGAAATTAAAATATTAAGCTAAGTCTGGAATTCCATATTGGCTATGCATCTGACAGAAAAGTTTAGCAGATGGTTTAGGTGGTTCATAATCCCAATCACTACCATAAATTTTCTAGGTTGGGTATGGTCAGCAGGTACTCATTCACTCTAAGATACACAGCCCAGGAAGACAAAAGACCTTTCTACTCGTTGTGCCAGATCAAAAAAAAAGGATGTTTTTAAATTTTCTAGATACAACATCCTAACATGATTAGTATATACTTATTATTTGTCACTGATGAAACACAAATACAATGTGTACTCTACAGGTCACTGCCAAATTCTCCTTTACATTTGCTGGAAGTGATCTTATCTTAGCTGTTGCAATGGTGATAGTGCCTATGTTAACTCTTGGCAAAATTAATTTTTTTGCTATACTGTAGATTCAGTTGTTGAAGTCTCTTATGGAAAAAGTTTAACTGATATATAGCAGTTTTCTTGCCTGTTTCCAAGATAAAGCTACACTGCTTGTTTGTCTTTGATAGTGTCTGATTCCTTGATGACCAACTGCTTGAGCTGGCATGGACAAACAGAAGCTGCCTATGGCTATTATTTGTGAGAGAGTAGCAGACCAATCCCATTTACTTCCTAGAAGAATTATTCCCACACACTTAAAGCAAAGGTCTTAGTGTCCTATTTTACTGAGAAGATTGGAGCCATTGTTTTTGAGTCCCCTTAACTTCCCGGCATCATTTACTACATTCCCACTTCCCTCATAAAGAGAACTCTTCCTCCTCACCAAGGACAATCTCTACCTGTATCTTTGACCGTTTCCTCCTGATTTGTTCTGTCTTTGCTCCAAGAGTGATAGCCTCTCCCTCAGGTATCTTAAATCCTCTTCTCTATCACTTTCTAATCTTCCTGTTCTTTCACTCAGGTCTCCCAAGGTTTTTTTTTTTGTTTGTTTGTTTGTTTTTTGTTTTTTTAAAGCCTTCATTTGAACCTTCTACCTAATTCAGATAAGTTCCATATCTTCCTCTCCTTCAGTACTAAACTTCTTAGAACAGTTAAGTGGCACAGTGATAACACTGGACTTGGAACCAGGAAGACTCATCTCTGTAAGTTCAAGTCCAGCCCCAGACACCTACAAACTGTAAAAGCTAGTAGGGGAAGTCACTTAACCATGTTTGCCTCAGTTTCCTCATCTGAAAATGAGCTGGAGAAGAAAATGGAAAACCACTCCAGTATCTTTGCCAAGAAGATCCCAAATGGGGTCATGAAGAGCTGGATGTGACTGAACAATAAAACTAAATTTCTGGAAAGAAATTTCTTCTCCTTGGCTAACTGCTCTCTCCTTACTACTTTGCAATCAAGCTTCTGGTCCTGCCAGTGACCTCAGGGACTTCCTAATTGATTGATCCTATTACTTATTTCTGTACTCAGCCTCTTTGACCTCTTCTGATTAATTCTATCTTAGCACATTGTTGTGGAAAGAGTGAAGGATATGGTGTCGGAGCACCTGACTTCAAATCAGGGTCCTACCATTTATTACTAATTATATGACCATAGATAAGACACTTGACTTGTCTAGGTTTCATTTCCTCATATATAAAATGAGAAGATTTGACTAGATTATCTCTGAAGTCCTTTCAAGCTCTAAATATGTGACTAGCCATCACCAGATATATCCTGCTTCTTCGTGTTCCCCAGCAGTCAGGCAAGGAGGGTATTGGCTGGCAGTAGGGACATCTCCCTTCTCTTCGGCCTTCCCTTCAGCCCCTCCACAAGCCTGGGTCTCTCGGACTTCATCCAGGCCATGTGACTGCTCACATAGCTTATATAAAATGGAAGTCATAAACTATATTCCTTTCAGTGAGATGAAACATCCCCAGATCTTACCATTTGTTCTGCCTCTATGCACTGAAAATCCCTGGGAGTTGTCATCTAACTCTGACATCCTAAATATCCCTGGGCTTTTCTTTCCACCTTGCAACTAAGCTTTCTTTTATGTATTTAACCCATTAGAGTGAGCTCCTTGAGAGCAGGCTCTATCTCACTTTTTCTATTTGTATTCCTCAAAATTTAGCACTATGCTTAGTGGGTAATAAGCACTTTAGAAAAATTCATTTGTTGATTCCTGCTATATATCATTTACTCTCTTGGTTTCAAAGGCAAAATAATTTAATTCAATAAATGTTTACTGAACACATACTTTGCACAAAGTACAGGAGCTGGGAATATAAGCACAGAAACAAAAACAGTTGTGGCCCTCAAGGAGTTTACATGCCATTGAGAGAGTACACATCAAGTATTCAGAAAAGTAAATATAAGATAATCTAGAAAAAGAACTTATAGGAAAACTACATAAAGGAATGAATTTGAAGTGAAAGTGAATAGATTCAAAAAGTATATCTAGTAGAAAGAGCCTGAAGAATTATGGACAAAAGTTCACAATACTGTACAGGAAGCAGCAGCAAAAAGATATCCCCAAGAAAGCAAAATGGCTGTCTGATGAAGCTTTAGAAATAGCTGAGGAAAGAAGGAAAATAAAACAGAAAAGTGAAAAGTAAATGTATAACCAAATAAATGCAGAATTCCAGAAAATAGCAAGGAGAAATTACATTTTTTAAAATGAGTAATACAAAGAAATAGAAGAAAATAAATAGAATGGGAAATACAAGAGATCACTTAAGAAAATTAGAGATATCAAGGGAAAGTTTCATGTAAAATAGGAATGATAAAATACAAAAAAGATAGGGACTTAACTGCACCAGAAAAGATTAAGAAGAAGGGGCAAGAATACACAAAAGAACTATGCAAGAAAGAGCTTAACAGGAAAACGCTATGGTTACTTATCTAGGGCCAGACATCCTGGAAAATGAAATCAAGTAGTCCTTAGGAAGCACTGCTAACAATGAAGCTAATGGAAGTGATGGAATCCTAAATGAGCTACTTAAAATCTTAAAATATGATGCTGTTAAAGTGCTGCACTCAATGTTCCAACAAATTTAGAAAACTCAACAGTGGTCACTGGATCGAAACAGGTTTATATCCTAATGCTAAAGAAGGATAATGCCAAAGAACATTCAAATTACTGAACAATTGCTCTCATTCCACGTGCCAGCAATGCTATTATGCTTAAGATGCTTCAAGCTAGGTTTTAGCAATATGTGAACCAAGACTTTTCAGAAGAGCAGGTTGGTTTTCAAAGAGGCAGAGAAATTAGCAGCAAAATTGCCAACATTTGCTGGATGATGGAGAAAGCAAGTGAGTTCCAGAAAAAACATCTTCTTCTGTTTCACTGATTAATAACCCAAAGCCATCAACTGTCTGGATCACGACAAAATGTGGCAAGACCTCAAAGAGATGGGAGTACCAGACAATCTTACTTGTCTCCTGAGGACCCTGTAAGCAGGCCAAGAAGCAACAGTTAGAAATGATCATAAAATATGGATTGGCTTAGGATGGGAAAAGGAATATGACAAGATCATATATTGTTATCTTACTCAATTTATATGCAGAGTACATTATGTGAAATGTCAGGCTAGAAGAATAAAAAAAATAGAATTAAGATTGCTGGGAGAAATACCAACAATTTTAAATATGCTGATAATACTATTCTGATGGCAGAAAGTGAAGGAAAATTAAGATGCTTTTTGATGAAGGTGAAAGAAGAAAGTGTAGAAACTAGCTTAAAGCTTAACATCAAAATCAAAACAAAACAAAAAATCTAAGATCTTGGCAACTGGTCCCAATACTTCTTGGCAAACAAAGGGAGAAAAAATGGGAAATGTTAGATTTTATATTCTTGTGTCCAAAGATCACTGAAGATAGTGTCTCAGCCATGAAATAAAGATACTTGCTCCTTAGAAGAAAAGCTATGACAAATCTGCACAGTAGAGATATCCCCTTGCTGGCAAAGATCCAGTAGGAATGTATGGTTGTGAGAATTGGACTATAAGAAAAATTAAGTGTAGAATCAATGCTTTCTAATTGTGGTGTTGGAGTTTTGAGAATCCCTTGGATAGCAAGGAGATCAAATCAATCAATACTTAAAAAAAAAAAAAAAACCAATTCAGACTATTCACTGGAAAGTCCAATACTAAAACAAATACTTTGGCCATGTAATGAAAAGATAAGACTCATTGGAAAAGAATCTGATATTGGGAAAGATTGAAGGCAAAAGGAAAAGTGAATGGCAGAGAATAAGATGGCTAGATAACATCATAGAAATAATGAACATGAACTTGGAGAGGGACAGAAGATCCATGGGATTTTGAAGGATTGGACATGACTGAAGGACTGAACAACATCTGAGTTTAGTGTTGAGGAAGCTCCACCTTTGTAACTGCTTATCTTCTGTATTTGCCTTCCAAAACAATAGTGTTCAAATAGGGCTTCTCACTTCAACTCTCCTGTCTTTATTTTAATAGTTTTTTATCCTGTATGTATGTGTGTATAAGTATGTATGACACACCTCTTTGGCAATCTGGCGAAGCTAATAGACCCCCTTTTAAGATGTTATTAAATGCATAAAATATAGAGGATTAAAAAGGAAACAAATTATATTCAAATAAAGATGCAATTTCCCCTCATCAAAGTTTATATATAAATAAACCCCTTGGAAGTCATTGGACCCCAAGTTTAGGTTTAGAACCTTTGCTTTAACACATTCTTCAGACTACCTTTTATGGAGTGATCTAGTCATGCTATTCTGCTCAAAAATCTTCAATATTTCACTAATGTTTACTGAATAAAATTTAAGATTTTTGCCTGGCATTTAAGATCTTCCAAAATCTGGGATTTCCAGTCTTAAATTTTTTTCCAGTTTAAATTATTTTCTTTTACCTATTCTATACTTTACTTAAATTTGTAGCATAGTGGATAAAGTGGAGTCAGGAAGACAGTTCAAATCCAGGTTCAGAACTTGGATTTACTTACTAGTTTTATGATCCTTGAGAAACCACTTAGTCTCTGTCTGTCTTAGTTTCTTTTTTTTAATATTAATACTTTTTATTTGCAAAACATATGTATGGGTAATTCCTAAATATTAACCCTTACAAAGCTTTCTGTTACAAATTTTTCCCCCCTACTTCCCACCCCTCCCCTAGATAGCAGGATATCCACTACATGATAATTATGTTAGAATACTTAAATCAAATATATGTATAGTTATTGCCACACATCATTTTTTTGTTCAGGAGAAATCGTATCTATAAGAGAGAATAATCCGATAAAGGAAATACAATGCAAGCAAACATCAATAGAGAACATGAAAATGTTATGTTGTGGTCCACATTTCACATCCCTCTCTCTGGGTGTATATGGCCTTCTTCACTGAACAATTGTAATTGGTTTGAGGGATTTCATTGTTGAAGAGAGTCATGTCCATTAGAACTGATCTTCATATAGTACTGTTGTTGCCATGTACAACGATCTCCTGGTTCTGCTCATCTCACTCAGCATCAGTTCATGCAAGTCTCTCCAGGCCTCTCTGAAATCGTCCTGCTTGTCGTTTTTTACAGAGCAATAATATTTCATAACATTCATATACCATAATTTATTCAGCCACTCTCCAATTGATGGGCATCTACTCAATTTCCAGTTTCTAGCCACTACAAAAAGAGCTGCCACAAACATTCTTGCACATGTGGGGCCCTTTCCTTCTTTTATGATTTCTTTGGGATATAAGCCCAATAGAAACACTGCTGGGTCAAAGGGTATGCACAGTTTGATAACTTTTTGAGCATAGCTCCAAATTGCTCTCCAGAATGGTTGGATCCATTCACAGCTCCACCAACAATGCATCAGTGTCACAGTCTTCCCACATCCCCTCCAACATTCATCGTTACCTTTTCCTGTCATTTTATCCAATCTGACAGGTGTGTAGTGGTACCTCAGAGTTGTCTTAATTTGCATTTCTCTGATCAATAGTGATTTGGAGCACCTTTTCATATGATTATAAATAGTTTTAATTTCATCATCTGAAAATTGTCTGTTCATATCCTTTGACCATTTATAAATTGGAGAATGGCTTGAATTTTTATAAATGTGAGACAATTCTCTATATATCTTAGAGATGAGACCTTTATCAGAACCCTTAAATGTAAAGATGATTTCCCAATTTGATGCTTCCCTCCTAATCTTGTCTGCATTAGTTTTGTTAGTACAGAAACTTTTTAACTTAATGTAATCAAAATTATCTATCTGGTGTTCAATTAAGAGTTCCAGATCTTCCCTGGACATAAATTTATTCCATCTCCACATGGGTCTGAGAGGTAAACTATCCCATGTTCCTCTAATTTGGTTATAACATCACTCTTTATATCTAGATCATGAACCCATTTAGATCTTATCTTGGTGTGCGGTGTTAGGTGTGGGTCCAGCCTTATTTTCTTCCACACTAGTTTCCAATTATCCCAGCAGTTTTTGCTGAATAGTGAGTACTTATCCCAAAAGCTGGGGTCTTTGGGTTTATCAAACACTAAATTGCTAACATTATTACCTAGCTAGTCCTGATATCCTATTCTATGCCACTGATCGACTGCTCTATTTCTCAGCCAGTACCAAATGGTTTTGATGACTGCTGCTTTATAATATAGTTTTATATCTGGTACAGCAAGGTACACCTTCATCTGTCTTTTTTTTCATTAATTCCCTTGAAATCCTTGACCTTTTGTTCTTCCAAATGAACTTTGCTACTATTTTTTCTAGATCTGTAAAATAATTTCTTGGGAGTTTGATTGGTATGGCACTAAATAAGTAGATTAGTTTGGGTAGTATTGTCATTTTTATTATATTCGCTCGGCCTACCCATGAGCACTTAATGTTTTTCCAGTTGACTAGGTTTGATTTTATTTGTGTGGAAAGTGTTTTGTAGTTTAGTTCATATAGTTTCTGACATTTTCTTGGCAGATAGATTCCCAAATATTTTATGCTATCATCCATTATTCTGAATGGAATTTCTTTTTCTATCTCTTGCTGCTGAACTTTGTTGGTAATATATAAAAATGCTGATGATTTATGTGGATTTATTTTGAATCCTGCAACTTTACTAAAGTTGTGAATTGTTTCTAGTAGTTTTTTAGTTGAGTCTCTAGGGTTCTCTAAGTATACCATCATGTCATCTGCAAAGAGTGATAATTTGGTTTCTTCATTACCTACTCT
The DNA here is from genome assembly GCA_023553655.1 of Myrmecobius fasciatus. NCBI lineage: Eukaryota > Metazoa > Chordata > Mammalia > Dasyuromorphia > Myrmecobiidae > Myrmecobius > Myrmecobius fasciatus. The sequence goes on along the minus strand of JAJPUD010004733.1, from coordinate 173,142 downwards.
AATTCCTTTTATCTCTTTTTCTTCTCTTATTGCCAAAGCTAACATTTCTAATACAATATTAAATAGTAATGGTGACAGTGGACAGCCTTGTTTCACTCCTGATCTTATTGGGAATGGTTCTAGTTTGTCTCCATTACATATGATACTTGCTGATGGTTTTAAGTAGATGCTACTAATCATTTTAAGGAAAAGCCCATTTATTCCTATACTCTCCAGTGTTTTTAATAGGAATGGGTGTTGGATTTTATCGAATGCTTTTTCTGCATCTACGGAGATAATCATATGGTTTTTGTTAGTTTGGTTATTAATATAATTGATTATGCTGATAGTTTTCCTAATATTGAACCAGCCCTGCATTCCTGGTATAAATCCTACTTGGTCAAGATGTATTATCCTGGAGATAACTTTCTGTAATCTCGTTGCTAATATCTTATTTAAAATTTTTGCATCAATATTCATTAGGGAAAAGGGTCTATAGTTTTCTTTCTCTGTTTTCACCCTACCTGGTTTAGCTATCAGCACCATATCTGTATCATAGAAAGAATTTGGTAGTATACCTTCTGTCCCTATTTTTTTCAAATAGTTTGTATAGTATTGGAATTACTTGTTCTTTAAATGTTTGGTAGAATTCACATGTAAAACCATCTGGCCCTGCAGATTTTTTCTTAGGGAGTTGATTAATAGCTTATTCTATTTCTTTTTCTAAAATGGGGCTATTTAAATAATTTATTTCCTCTTCTGTTAACCTGGGCGATCTATATTTTTGTAGATATTCCTCCATTTCATTTAGATTATCAAATTTATTGGCATAAAGCTGGGCAAAGTAACTCCTAATTATTACTCTAATTTCCTCTTCATTGGAGGAAAGTTCTCCCTTATCATTTTTGAGATTAACAATTTGATTTTCCTCTTTCCTTTTTCTGATCAAATTAACTAAAGGCTTATCTATTTTGTTGGTTTTTTCATAAAACCAACTCTTAGTTTTATTTATTAATTCAATAGTTTTCTTATTTTCAATTTTATTAATCTCACCTTTTATTTTCAGAATTTCCAATTTGGCATTTGATTGAGGGTTTTTAATTTGTTCTTTTTCTAGTTTTTTTAATTGTAGCCCTAATTCATTGATCTTCTCTTTCTCTATTTTATGCAAATAAGCATCTAGAGATATAAAGTTACCCCTTACAACCGCTTTGGCCGTATCCCACAAATCTTGGTATGTTGTCTCATTATTGTCATTCTCCTGGATGAAATTATCGATTGTGTCTATAATTTGCTCTTTCACCCATTCATTCTTCAGGATTAGATTATTTAATTTCCAATTAACTTTTGGCCTATTTTCTCCTGGCCTTATATTACATGTGAGTTTTATTGCATCATGATCTGAAAAGGATACATTTACTATTTCTGCTTTTCTACATTTGATTTTGAGGTTTTTATGCCCTAACACATGATCAATTTTCTAAGTTCCATGAACCCCTGAGAAAAAAGTATACTCCCTTCTATCACCATTCAATTTCCTCCAGAGATCTGTCATACCTAACTTATCTAACATTT
>JAJPUD010004733.1:131260-167049 GCA_023553655.1 Myrmecobius fasciatus | reverse complement strand
TTTTTCAGTGAATTGTTGTCTTTTACCAATTCACTATTTTTATTTTCTAGTGAGTTGGTGACTTTTTCCAATTCACTAATTTTGTTTTTCAGTGAATTTTTGTCTTTTTCCAATTCACTAATTTTGTTTTTCAGTGAATTTTTGTCTTTTTCCAATTCACCAGACTTATTTTCCAGTTTTTCACACCTCTGTTGCAGGGTGATGTTTCCTTCTTGCACTGCTCTCAGTTTATTTCCCCAATCTTCTTCTAGCTCTCTTTTGAGATTCTTTATGCAATCTTCCAGGTAAGCCTTCTGAAAGGGAGACCAGCTTAAGTCCACCTTGTGGCTTTATCCGGGATTGTTTTCAGAATCTCAGGATCTGGGGACTTCTCTACTTTCTCTCTGTAAAAGCTGTCTATGGTGAGAGCTCTCTTCTTTTTGCTCATGATGTTTAGCTGAGGTATCAGTCACCAGATGGGAATTCTGCAGCAGCAGCAGCAGGGATTTCAATTTGCCCTCGGGCAGTTTGCCAAGTTGACTTCCGGTCTGCGGCTGATCATGCTACATCCGCACTAGGACCACCCTTTCAGCTGCTCTCAATCCACCCTTTATCAAAGGTAGACCTGCCAAAGCACCTGCCCCCAAGCAGAGCAAAGTGGCCCAAGGGTCTCCCAGGGACTTCCTGGCAGCCTAAAATCCTCTGGTCCTTCCCAGCCCCGGACTTGCACCCCGGCTGCGCACTGGCGTCTGAGCGCTGGGAGCTGCTTGATCCCCTGCCCATCTAAAACTGACCTCAGAAGTTCTTTCAAAGTAGATATTTGATAGAAGTGCGTTGTAGTCCAAGTGTTTGGTGAAGCCCTCACTCCAGAACCAGTTCAGAGGCTCAGTTTGTCGGTGTCTGAGGGAAGGTCTCAGGAGCTTACAGAGAATGCTGTCTGCAGTTTGCCATCTTGGCTCCGCCCCCTGTCTTAGTTTCTTAATCTGTTAGTTAGAAATAGTAAAAAGCACCACCTACCTCCTAGGTTTATTGTAAGGATCAAATGAGATAATATTTGTAAAGGGCTTTGTAAACCTTAAAATGCTATATAAATGCTAGCTATTTTTATTATTACCCTCTGTCTGCTGAACACAACCTGTACTTTCCCACCTTTAAGTCAGGCCTATCTTAATTTCATATAACATTTTTTAATTATATCTATCTAGGGAACTTATTAAATAGTTTGTATTAAACTTAATTGTGCCTGTGTTATATCTTCTTATTAGACTGTGAGCTCCAGAAGGGAAAGCTTTGTGTGCTTTGTCTAAATTTTGTAACTCTCACAAAGGGTTGGCACATTATTTTATATAGAGTAAGCATCTAATTAATATCTGTTGAAAGTTTAATAAGTGACTACTATTTTTATAATGGACAATTTTAGCATCAAAGGCAAAAGCATTATAATATTTTCTTCTCTACAGAAGGTTCAGAATTGGAGTGGTAATAAAATATATATTACATATGTATATTTTTTTAAAAATCAACAAATGCTAACACTAGACACACACAAAAAGAAAGAATTCCTACCTTCAAGGTGTTTATCATTAATCAGCAAAGATGTCATATACATGTAGAAATATATACAAAATATAAGCAAGTAGTCTGATTTGGGAGGGAAGGAAGAAGAAAGACTCATGTTTTATTGGCCAAGCTCTGCATTCTTCTATATGTACTTTTAAGATGATATCTTCCCTGCCCCAAATAAATACAATAAAAAAAACACAAAAACAAAATAAAATTTTTGAAGGAGAATACTAGTAGTGAGAAAATATCAGAAAAGGCCCCATGTAGAATGTGGTGCTTGAATTGAGTTTTGGAGGAAAAGTAGGGATGCTAAGAGTTTTTGAGCCATTGATAGTGAATCTTGACTCAAGTCATGACCATGCTAATTAACTTGCAAGTTACCACTTCTTTGAACTTCATTTCCTTTCATTTTCCTCCATAAAAGTTGGGGTTGGACTGGTGGTTTCCACGATCCCTTTTGGCTCAAGTTTATAATCTTATGTGTAAGCTTCAGGCCCAAGAGTATAAGGCTTATTGTAATTCCAAGGCATCATTAGAGATAGGACAGCAATGATGTGTAATACTTGAAGGAAGAAATTCACCAATCTATCTATCACATTTGCCTTTTTCTTTCCATTCCCATGTGAATTTGTTGATAGATCAACAATAATGACAACTGGAGAGAAATACTGACAATGTGAAACTGAATACCACTCTTTCTTTCTAGGAATCCTATTTCCTTCATAGATATTATGCACTTATGTTTCATTGTTATTTATGTGATATACTTTCCTACTGGACTGTTAGGGTCTTGAGGATAGAGACTGTTTTATTTACTTTGGTTTCTCCATCCATCCTGAACTTATCATAGGACTTTTTCTTTAATTAATTCTGTTTCATCTGGCTCCTAATCCTGATTTAGTACCCCAGAGACAACACAAAACTCCAAAAGAATATAAAATCAATGTGTTGATTGTTTTAAGAAAAAAAGAATCTAAGTGCATTTCTTTCACATTATCATTAATTGCCTGCAGTGGCACAAATTTGGGAACTAGTATGGATTTTGTTATCAGATTTTCTCCATAATAGGTAAGAAAGATCTGTTATTTTAGCATATGGCAAAGGAGTTACTTAATTCTTTGCATTTCTGTCTGTCTGCTTCTCAAAGTTTTAGTGGTTCCACTTTTCTATAAAATATTTACATTAATTTTTTCAAAATCTCAGTCATTTACATTATAAGATACTTTAACATACCACTTTCAGCAAACATCACTGTGCTTTTATTTCTATATCAATAGCAGACAACCAAAGTCAGTTGTGCTGAAACATGCAATAGTCTAAGCCATTTTGGATTAATTCCTAGAATGCACCCTGGAATGCTGAGCAATGCAATTTAATTTATTAGCTTGCAGGTTTGTTGTAAAATTTGAAAACTAAAGTATAAAACATTAGCACAAGCATGTCAAGGACAAAAGTAACTCTTAAATTTCCTCTTTTTCTAAAGGACACTGCAGGATTGTCAAGAAAATTTCTAGGTTAAATCTATTGTTGTTCAGTTGTTTCTGACTTTTCCTAATTCCATTTGGGGTTTTCTTGGCAATTCAATTTAATTCAGCTGAGCATTTATTAAGTGTCTACTAAAGAAAGACATTTAAGTAAACACACTGTCTAGACATAGAGATATAGTATTCTCTAGAGATGTTTAAGAGCATAATATTATCTCTTGGTGTAAGGAAGGTTTAATTTAAAGGTTTGAGTTTAGAGTTCTCCAGTTGCTAGTCTTAAGCCATTATGTTCTTCAAAAAAAAGATTCGATATCTAAATGATATGAACGTAAAACTACAATTCTTTACTTGCTTTGTGGCTATGAAATGTCACTGGGTAATAAGATGGTTAATCTTTTACTTGGTACATTCACTCTGTCACTAGATTATCTGTGTGACCTTGAATATGCAACTTAACTTCTTGACCTATTTTTTCAATCTGCAGAATAAGGTAATATCTAGTTCTATCTTCCTTCTATCTAATCTAGGGAATGAGGTAATACCTGGTTCTATCTTCCTTATGAATGAAAATAGTGTAACAAAAAGTTTCTTTTGAAAAGTTTAAAATAGGTATCATAGTCACCCCAGGAGTAAGTTGAATTATATTGGAAATCAGATTTGATGACCACCTTTAACATTATTGGTAGGCTTTTCAGCCTACAAAAAAGCAGTTCCATAGTTGACTGGGTGGGGTTTTTTTCTTGTTCTTTTCTGCTAGTTTCTGAAAGGAGTCTATTCTCTACATTAATCATACTGGATATGATCATAGTGTTATTGAATCCCAGCATATTACAGACAATTGGTGTTATTCAGAGTAGGCTATAGTCAATAACCAATAGCCCCCAAATATTTAGTAAGAGCCTACTCTGTGCTAAGTGCTAGAGACACAAATAAGAAAAAGAAAAATAGCCCCTAACATTAAGTACTTTACAATTTAATTGCTGGTTATATAACTTAATAACGGGACTAGAACAGGGTATCTGATTATCTAATATGCTGGTAGTGACAGATCAGAATCTGAGGTTAAGGATCAATTGTAAAAAATATAACACTCTGGGCAAAAGTTCAAATTTTTAATTACAGAATTTCCTCACAAAGATCTAAAATATTCTGTTGAATTTAATGCAAAAAAAAATCAAGCATAAATAAATAAGACCACAGAGAATAGGAAAAGAATAAAACTGGTAGCATAAAGAGTAGGAAATGAAAACTAGAGATCAGAGTTTTGAGGAAAAGAGAACCCTAAATCCACATGTTTTTGAGTCTTCTACAAAACTGGAATAGGAGATACTAGCTGCCATATAACAGAAGCTACAAGAGGGCTGAAGTACATTTAATATTTTTAAATTGCTTCATAAGGGCTATATCATTTAAAAATTATTAAATCAGCTTCTTTTTAGTTTCTATCTACTGAAGACAGTAAATTCTAGATCTAATGGCATAATTGCAAAGAGAACCTCAAGTAACCAAGTTAATTGCCACTGTCCACAACTGTTCGCTATGCCCAGTAGGCACTAACTGTACAAATACCCACCATGGCTAATGAGAGTAAAGTTACATTCAAAAAAGCCAGAGTTTTCATAACTTCTTTGTAATTAAATCCAAAGAAATTTAGTCTTTGCTAAAGTAGCTAATGCCATTTGATATATATACTTAGCTGTGAAATGTGACTGTATCAATGCCAAAGTGAAAAGAAAAGGGATAATGTTCAGGATATGTGTCATATAAACAGTGTTCTTGTTCCAAATGAGATCTACTATATTTGAGGAACTTCTGGAAGTTGGCGGTCACCTCTTTAAAATATGATTTTCACACATTGCAACAGCAAGTATTAAGACCTCCCTGGGAGAACGCTTGCAGATAATAACCTTTAATAAACTAGCAAACACAATGAAGGCTTACAGTGTGCGGAGTGAGTCACTTATGAATAGTTTGCTCTTCTCCTCAAGCTGGCATCCCTTGAAACTTTCATTACTGTACTCACTCTTCTGAATACTCCATTTCAAGCTCTGTCAAACTCAAAGAAAGAAATAACTGGATCATGAAGATTCACTCTGGTTGACTCAATCATCTTAACAGCTGATTAGACTAAAGAAAAATCAATATGATCAATTATGTGATAATAATACATTAATTCAGAAGAAAAAAATGTTATGAACATCTTAATAATCACTTCAATAGTAACATAAATATGAAGCTAGTCTCATCCCAAAAGCAAAAATTACAGTTTTCTAGAAAATGTGAAAAATACCAAGACTCACAATCTAATATTTATTCCATGATGTTATTAGACCTAAGGAAAGTAGCATAGTCTATGTCTTGTTTCACATATTAAGAGAGAAAACCAGCACAACACCATGCATATGCAACTTCTGCCTGGTGTTGAGGAGCTTTAGTTATTACTTTGTATTAAATTACAAGGGCAGAGGCATCATCTCCAGAAGGCCACTATTAAAAATGCAAATATTACCTGGGAAGAAAAGGTTAGTCCTAAACAATCCAATGCAATCTAATCTAATCCAACAAAAATTTAGTAAATGCTTAAGAAAATGTCTTGAATTATTTTCTCCAACACACCAGCAATAATGTATTTAAAAGAATAATTATCACCTCAGAAGGCACAGAGTCTTATCTGAATGGATGGGTAGAAAAAGGAGTTTTACTAAAGAGAGGAGAGTTTAGTAACAGCCGGCTGTAAGACTAGGAGACACATGGTGTGTGACAAGAGAAGAGACAACTGATCAGGATGAATTTTTCCAATAGAAATCCTGAGTAAATCTGAAACTGGAAAAATTAGGGAAGGTGGACTATGAAAGAATGAGGACAAAATTCATTCACTACCATTTTGTACAAGGTTGTCCTTCTTGTGGATGCTATAGAGGGGATTCTTATTCAAGTACAGGTTGGGCTAGATGGGCTTTGAAGTGGTTCCCTATCCTGTAATTGTAAAATATATATCTAAGTCCAAATTTCAAATCTGTTACTTAATATTGACACGACCTTGGGAAAGTTATCCAATTTATGTTTTAGTTTTCATTTACAAAATGAGCCACTTGGACTAAATACTTTCTTACCTCCAAGCTATAAATCTTATATTTGATCAATATATTTATGGATTAACATTTGATGGAATTAAGCCTAAAAAAATAATCAGTCATTAAAAATAATCTTAATGTTTTTTAATTTTTTGAATTGATATTTTTTTAACATCACCTAAATTTCCCCTGGATCCCTTCTCCCATTCTGCTTTCCCTTTAAAGGGTTTATTTTAAAGGAACTTTCAGAAAATACATGTTTACCCAATTTTAAATTCCATAAAATTTTATGCTTTAATAAAACATTATGTTACACTTTCTTATAATGAACAATAGGGAATATTTTTATCCCTTATACTTTTATGAGAATAATCTAAAAAATATGTAAATTTGGATCTCTCCTTTTCTATAGACAAAGAAAATGTCAATTCTAGAAGTTGTGGATACCAAAAAGAACAAAAACAATGCGATCGCTTAAATTTATATTTCTTGTAACAAAACCACCAAACTACTGAAATGTTAAGTTTATTCTACCAGATGTTCTATCTTTCCTTAGTTTTCCTGACACCATTTTGTACTGGTTCTGTTCCTATCTGTCTGACCTATATACTGTTGGATGATTATCCATATCCTGACCCCATTCACGCCATGCATACCCTAAAGGTGTTTCCCAGGTTTCTATCCTGATAACTCTATGCTTTCTTCATTCTCTCTATTAATGATTACATCTGCTCCAGTGCATTTGAGGATCATCAGTAAGAAGATTATTCCTAACCTAATCCTAAATGCACATCAAAACTCAACATTTTAAAAAATGGATCTCATTTGTTTCCCTTCCCAAACTCTTCTTTTCCTAATTCCCCTGTTTCTGTCTGTTATCATTCTTACTGCCATTAAGGTTCATAGTCATGGAATCACCTTTGACTTTTCCCTCACCCACATAATTCATATCCAATTAGTTGCCCAATATTGTTCATTTTACCTCCACATCCCTTATATGAGTCTATTCTCTTCATTCACATAGCCAATTCAACTTTTGTCTGGACTCTTAAAACAGCCTCCTTTATAACCTGCCTCTAGATTTTCCTTAATCTAATCTTCACCATGTAGGCACCAAAATGATTTTCCTAAAAGGAAATTTGACTATATCAATTCTTCTTCCCCCATTTTATACCCCCAGGATTAAATATAAACTCCTACATTTGGCATTTACTTTTTACAGGCTTGCCCTTTCAGTCTCCTTAAATATGACTTCTCCACATACCATGGTCCAACTATAATAACCTGACCGCTCTTCCTCACATACAAACAACCCATCTCCTGATTTGGTACCTCTATGCTGTCCCCCATACCTGTCATAGTCTCCTTTCTCCCCATTCACACTTCAGCACCTGAGTCTTCACTTGCTTTCAAAACAACTCAAATGTCCCCTCTCCTGTTTTCTGACTGCACTTTCCCATCCAAAGTTATCCTGTGTCTGCTCTGTCTTTCACATACTTATATTCAGCAGCTGTCTCTCCTGATAGAACCTAGGTTTATTTGGGGGAAACAGGATTATTTCATTATTTTCCATTATATCTCCAGGATTTAGCACAATTATTTGGCATGTAGTACATTACTTGATAAATGCTTGTTGAATTAGAGTATATTGCAATAGTTACTGTGTCTCACCCTTCTGCTCAAAAAACTTCCATGGCTCTGCCATGTCTAAAGGATAAAATACAAAAAGCCTGGCCTTTATGGCTTTCCAGAATCTGACTCTCATCACCTGTCTAAAAATATCATACACCAATAATAGTAATGTGGTGGATAAAGTGTGCTGGGCTTAGAGGTAGGAAGACCCAGGGAAAATCCTGGGCAAGTCATTTAATTCATCTTTTCTACACATGATTCTTTAGGATATATATATATATAAATATTTATTTTTTTTGAATTTTTTATATTTATTTATCAATATATATTTATCAAATTTCTTTATATATTTATATATATCTATCAAATTTATATCATTTATCAAATATTTATATTTGATATATATATATAAAATATTTATTTTATATATTTATATATATATATATAAAATCATCAATGAGTTACAATCTTGGGGAAGAAAAGTCTATGAACAGTGAGTTCCCAATATAACAAAACCATATTTCTATGAATTCAAAAATTCAATTCAGTGTGCTTCTATTAAATAACCTACTGTGGGAGCTGGTAGGGATACAAAGATATAAACAACATGTATTGTTTAACCGATATTAGTTACTAATGTTTAGAGAAAGAGAAGGGAGGGAGAAAAATTTGGCACACAAGGATTTTTTTTTTGTTTTATTTTATTTGCAAAACATATGTATGGGTAATTCTTCAACATTAACCCTTACAAAGCTTTCTGCTACAAGTTTTTCCTTCCTACTCCCCACCCCTCCTCTAGATGGCAGGATATCCACTACATGTTAATTATGTTAAAATACTTGACAAATCGAATATATGTATACATATTTCCACACTTATCATTGTTGTGCAAGAAAAACCGTATCTACCAGAAAGACATATCAGATAAAGGAAACACAATGTAAGCAAATATCAATCGAGAGTATGAGAATGTTATGTTGGCACACAAGGTTTTGCAAGGATGAATTTTTAAAACTACCTTTGCATGCATTTTGAAAAATAAAAAGCTATTATTATTAAAAATGTATATTGATAAATCACACATATAAAGTACTGGGAGCCAAAGATGGAAGAAAGGAGAGGGAAGCAAGAAAACTCTCATGTAGGATTTGAGGTGAACTTTGAATGGAGCCAGAGATTCCAAGACCTGGAAGTGAGGAAGAACAATGAAAGGCATGAAAGACACAGCCTGTGCAAAGAGACAGAGATGAGAGATGGACTTTGTGTACAAGAAACACCAAGTAGACCAGTCAGGCTAGAATGGAGAGTACACAAAGGATTTGAATAATTATACCAGTCTGGAAAGACAGAGGTTGGAGACAGATGATAAATGGTTTTAAATGTCAAACAAAAAGAGTCTATATTTTATCCTAAGGCATAGCAAGCCATTGAACCTTCTTGAGAAAGGGAATAAAAGCACCACCTGTGTCTAAGAATATTAATATGACAGTTGTGCAAAGACTGGAAAGACTAGATGCAAAGACAGAGTGGATCCAAAGAGACTATCACAATAGTCCAGGTGAAAAATGCTGTGGGCTGCAGGTGATTTTAGAATGAATAGAAAGAGAATGGATGCAAACCATACTGAAGAAGTAGAATTCAAAAGATTTGGCATTTGACTGCATATTGGGGGTGAGTGATAGCAAAGGATCAAAGATAATTCAAACCTTGGTGACTGGTAAGGTAAGAGCGTCCTGTACAAAATGGGGAAGTTCAGAAGGGGACCAAGCTTAAGGAGAAAGGCAATGGGAAATTCCTTTTGGACAGGGGAGCTTGAGATACTATCAAACACTCAGGTGGAGATGTCTATTCCAAAGTTAGTGCTGCAGTAGTGCTCAGAAGAGAATGAAAGCTACACATATGTAGTTGTGAAAGTCATAGAATAGATCATAATTTTATCCATGACAGGAAAAGGAGAGGAAAGGAAAGATAAAAAGGGGAAAGGAGAGAAGAGAAAAGGAAAATGGAGAAAGAGACATGTGAGGGAAGGAAAAAAAAGGTTCAAGGACAGAGCCCTAGAGTACACACAGACTTAGGGGAAAGAACAATGATAGATAATTTTGCAAATAAAAATAAACAATCAAAAACTAGGGGAAAAATTCAGAAAACAAGTGTTACGAATATTCAGAGAGGAAAAAGTATAAAGGAAGAAGGGAAAGACCAACCGTGTCCAACACTGTGGAGAAATCAAGAAGAGTGAGGACTTAGTTAAAGCTGTATTTAAAGCTATATTTATTACAATCATTGGTAACCTTGAAGAGAGTAATGTCATTTAAATGGCAGAACTGAGAAATTAGTGAAAGCGAGGAAATGGAGGCTATTAGTATAGACAGTTTTTGTTTGGATTTTATCTGTGAAAGGGAGAATACACTAAGGGAAATTTATTTGTTATGGTTGATATGAGCACAGGGTATTTGCAGATGGGCCCACCCATCTGCAAATTAGCAGATGGGATCTTTTCAACTATGGAGGAAAAAAAAGAAGCTTGATTAAATAAAAAAAAAAAAACCAACAAAGCTAACTACTTAAAAAAAAAATAAACAAGTATCAAACATAATTTACATACAATTATGTTTGTTTGGGATATGCCATCCCATTTTTAAACTCAAAGTGTGTTTTCTCTATTATTCATCTCAATACTTTAAAATCACGACAAAAACAATATTTAATAAAGTGAATTCAAGCCTATTTTGTTATAACTCTCAGATGATTTAAAGCAAGATGTAACAAAAGTGCTCCACATCAATCCTGCTTATGGCTAGAAAATGTAATAAATCTACCATACAATCAACTGTCAATAATTCATACTAATGAAGGCAAATAAAAATAAAAATAATCCAAATCAACAGATAATCCCTAAATCCTACTTAACCTTTGAAATGCATATCGATTTTGCAGGAAAGCTCTTACCTAGATAGTTATTTTTAAGAATAGTATTAAAATTACTCTGCATTCCCTTAATACACACAAATAATTCAAAAGAGGATAAATGAGAGTTAACTCTATTGTATGCTAAGCATTTCCAAGGAAAACAACCTGCTTTATACACTGTTCTGCAGATGTAATCATCATAAAAGCTCAATAGCAAGCAGGATTCCAACCAAGATTTCCCAACAATAATGCCCTCCCTCTTTAAGAACATCATAGGTATTTTAATCTTTTTCTCATTTCAAGAAATGCTAAACATATGCTCACGGTTCCATTTAAAAAGCTTTTGATTATCAGGCAGGCATTGGAATTGCAAATTACCAATTTTAGATTATAATTATTTTTACTTCTCTAGATTAAAAAGGAAACTAAGCAGTTTTAAATTTTTCAAGTTGTGTTATGGATATAGGAAAGGATTAAGTATTACTACATCTTTTGCCTATAGCAAAATAACAGAGAAAATTCAAAAAATTAAATATAAACTAGCCTGTTATGTTAGACAAGAATTGCTATATCAGACATTTGAAAGTTACTCACAATATCCATCAGCAATCTATCTAAAATGAAACAAAACAATGATATCACACAAAAAAAACCTTATTCTAATCCACTAATTGGAAGTTGTGCTGTTTTTAGGATGTTGGATATTAAAATTCAAGCACTTTCTTACTCAAATTATACTTTTCTACTTTTACTAAGAAGTCAAGAAGCATGGATAACCTAATCTAAGTGTACGTCCATTTTATCTAAGTATTGGATCATGTTAAAATAAGAATTCTTCAAGTATCAAAAACTTTTCTCAATGTTTAAAAAAAAAGCTACAGCATGGAGGAGAAAACTGCTTTGTTGAGGCAATGCATGACGGATTTAGTGCAATCAGTCAAAGACATCCTGAGTGAAATGGACTAGAATTTTTCATGGAAAGAGGTTGCTTGCAGCTTAATGTACCATTTAATTGATAGTCAACATTAATTGGCAATGAAACATTTAATTAAATATAAGAAAATACCTCTGAATGTATAGTTAGCTACTTTCTATTTCAAATGTAAAATTAAAATAAGTTGAAGAATTTTATTATTTTAACACTAAACACCAACCAGGTAAACAGTCTATTTGAATATGTAAGCACCTGTCTTCTATTCAAGCCATAGAACTTTAGAGTTGGAAAGGGCCTTATAACTGAAAATATTCACAGTTTTCATACATATTAAGTCTTAAGCCTAGGAAAATAAGAATAGAAGGCCAAATGTTATCTTACAGATTTGAACTTATGGTTTTATTTGCCCAATATGCCTGAAACATCCAGCATTTAGATGTGCATGTATTTAATAGCAAAGAGATAATAAAGTTCAATTCATGTATAAGCAGGTTTTTAAAATAACTGATTCTTTACTTTAGTGGAAATGAACAGGAAGCTAGGTGGATTAGAAAACTGACCATGGAGTCAGGGACCCAAGTTCAAATTCAGCTTCAAACATTTAGCCAGGGCAAGTCATTTCATCTCTATCTGTGTAAGTCTTTTCATCAGCAAAATGGGAGGTAATAAGAGCGCCTACTTTCCAGTTGTGACAATATCTGTAAGCACTTCCTAAACTTTAATCTACTATATAAAGGATATGTTATCAACATATTAACATATCATTTTACAATTAATACATTATAATATAATTTATATATAATATACTTGTTATGTATATATTGTTATAGAATCAACATATTAAAGTAACAGTGATTATTATTAACTTATAGTTTGCTGTAGTTATGTCTTACAACATTTATTTTATTTGCATACTCATACAGGCAAAACAAAAGGGTATTAACAGTATAGAGTCTAGGGGATTCATGAACATTGACTGATTATTCTGATTAGTGGATTCCCAAACTATTCCTCTACTATCCCAAGCATCATAGTTCCAAGAACAATATCATTTAAGAACCTATAGATATAGTGGTTGTCATTGTTCAGCAATTTTTCTGACTTTCTGTGACCCCATCTAGGGTTTTCTTGGCAAAAATACTGGAATGGTTTGCCATTTTCTTCTCTAGCTCATTTTACAGACAGGGAAACCAAGGCAAACAGGCTTGTCCAGGGTCAGAAGTGTTTGAAGCCAGATCTGAAATCAGGAATGGTAGTCTTTTTGACCCCAGACTGAGCACTCTATTCATTGCACCATTACCTGTCCTAAATACCGTAATGCATCAAAAGAAACAAGGGACTTCTTTGATAAACTCAGAATCCATTTTGGCACTACTTTTCTGTAAGCTAAGAAAGGGGATCAAATATAAGAATTCCTAGAATGAATATTTGATGACTATACCTAGAAGAAATGCTACTCATTCTCTTTACCTCAAAGAGACATTAAAAATGCCGTTACCAAAACAATCTATTCAAATAGTCTAACCCTAACTAACCATGCATTTTACATGCCACTCAACTATTCCCTAATGTGACACAGGAACTATTAGCATATATATTTAGTACCCACTGATGCAGTGTATACATTACAAAAAGCCTTTTCATTTGCAAGAGTTGTAACCTACATTATCATTTTATTAAGTTGTATTTCAATAGAGCCACAACCTCATTACTGTGGGTATTCTCTCTTACCCAGTTTGAGTGAGATGAAGAAAAGAAGGGAAAAAAGAAAGGAAGGAAGAAAGGAAAGGAGAAAGGAAGGAAGAAAAAAAGGAGGAAGAGAAAGAAGGAAGAAAGGAAAAAGGGAAGGAAGGAAAAAAGGAAAGAGGAAGGAATGAAGGAAGCAAAGAAGGAAGAAAGGAAGGAAGGAAAGAATGGAAAGGCAAGGGAAGGGAGGAAAAAAGGAAGGGAAAAAGGGAGGAAGGAAGGAAGGAAGGAAAAAGATAATCTTTGACTTCAAAGAATTTACATTCTAGTGGGGTAAGACAAGACACAAGAGAGCTGAAAAGCTGGGAAGAACGGTACTGGGTACCTGTTTTGCAGTCTAGAAAATCGAGAACAAGGCTAGGAGAAGAATGAAGGCAAACTTTCCACAAAACTGAGTCTCCAGGAAGAATTCATCAATAGAACATCTAGGGATATGCGGGAGGGGGAAAAATCTTATAGTATGAGCAGGAAATATCACCTGTTCTGGGACAAGGAGGCCACAGTAACAGAGAGGTCATGTTTTTAAGTCTAAAAAGGTAAAAAAAATCTTTTCATCCTCAGCATTTCTTGTACATGTCTTTCTATAAGACTAACTCAAAGAATCTTTATCCAATTTTGTGATCTTCCTATAGTTATTAAAAAAACAATCTTTTTTTGGATACTAGTACAATTCTATTATTCCTTTCTACAAATCTGACCACTTCATCTTCTTCCCTCGTCAAACATATCTTTGATATCTTTAATACCATCCTTGCACACATCATTACTGGTGATGTGTTGTAGCCCACTTACATCCACTTTATAGCTCTCCATTAACCTTTCAGGTATACACAATTTTAAGAGATTGTGATATTGTATGATCCTCAGTCAATCTAACTTCATCGAAGAACACTGATATTAAAAGATTGGCTTCTGTATCTTAGAAAAGCAAGAACTTGCTGAAATCACTGCATAGTTTTCCATAAATAATTCAACACTCTGACTCTTATTCATCTCTTAATCTAACTCACAATTCTTCAGCAATGCTTTTATGCAGGGATGGACTAATTCAATGAGCTGCTTGTATAACTATATGTTATAATTTGAAAAATAACCATTCTTTATCTACATGACTTTTCCTGTGTAGATTCCTAGGCTGACCACTTTTGGATGGTCTTGTATCTTACTGAACAGGCCTACAAATATTCTAAGAGCTAAAAAGGGCCTCAAAGATTATCCAGTCCAATTCCTTCTTTTTATATATAAGCCAACATACTGAGAGAGGTCAAAAACATCCAATATCATGCCGACAAAAGGAGACCTGCAACTTGAATATTCTCTTGAATCTGAAACTAGATCCTCTCAATCCACATCCAGAGCTCCTTACACTGACTCATGCTGCCTCTATGGAATTCACAAGTCTACATATAACTTGGCTTTTGCCTGAGTTTATGAAGGTTGCTCCCCACTTTTTTTTTTTGCAATTACAAAGAATACTAACTATTATGCAAGTAAATAAAAGTACACTGCAATGAATGAAATTAGTGTGTCTAAGAGGAAGTAGAAGTTTGGAGAAACCTAATTAGTCAAATTAAATAATGAAAAGTGAGAAAAATAGCCAAAACTCAGAAATGTTGCTGTCTCTACTCTGGAAACTAGATGGACATAAAGCTTGGAAACATTACTATTTGTAAGTATCTCTTTACCTCATCTGATATACTTACTTTCAAGACATAATATTCCCATAAAACTGTATAACACACACACACATATATATATATATATATACATTCTTTTTATTTAGAATCATAAAATAAATTTTCCCTAAAAACTATTCTTGATTCCTTTTTTGTGCCTTCTTCACTGCATATTATTATTTCTGCTTTCATTCTTTGTAATTCCTAGTTCTTCATACCTTCTGACCATCAATTTATGTTTGTGTAGGGAGACCATTTTGTTGAATTTGTTGAAAATATATAATTTTATAATTGAAAAAAATAATAAATTAAAGCCAAAAATTGGATGATTATGCCATCCAATTTTGCCCCCAGAAAAGAGATAAGGAATGTATCTGACTCCTTTTATTGGAGAGGTGGGAAATCATGTCTATGTTTATATATTTATATGTTGACTCCCCCCAGCACCTAAAAAAAAGAATGCAAGCTTGATGTTAGGGGCTACTTTTCATTCATTTTTTTTATTCCTAGCATTTAGCACAGTGCCTTTATACATGGTGGGTACTTAAAAAAAACTTTTGGATTGGAACATTTTTTACTATCCTCTCCTGTGCTCACCTTCAAATTGAAGTGATCACATTTCCAGATATATGGTTTGAAGGATCTTGCTAAGTTTCTTCATTTTGTTTCTTTATTTTGTCATTCTTTCAAGGTGTTGTTACATATACTACAGTTATCTTCATAGTAGTCTTTTTTTTTTTTAAATATGTTTCAGTTGATATGTCCAAGGGATTCATGAAAGGATGTTTCTTTCTGTCTTTGGGCAAATGATGAAACCAACTTTACCAAAACCATTTTATTCATCTTTCTAATGAGATCCCGTGAGTTGTCTTTTTATTAATTTGTACCTTTTTATATTTCTGTTTTGTTTTTTTTTTTTGGAGAAATTCAGAATTGTTGTAATTATTTAATCTGGCAGTCTCTTAACTCATTATTGGATAAATGCCTAACTTTCAGAGTAGAGTAGCAACAATTAAACTGATATTTGTAAATGGTTTTAAAAAAAGGAAAAACAGACAGCTATTTGATTCTTAGTATCCTATGTCTTCCCTCTCCATTACCCCCTACCCCCATATTCACAAAAAGAATGTGGAAATGGCACAGGGCTGCCCAGGACTAAAGACAATTTTGTATTTTTAATCTATTTTATGGTGCATCACTGCCAAAAGATTCAAAACTAAGTGGTCAGTCTTCTGGTCACATGGTAGACACAGTTGGTCAGTGAGTCCATATTTGCATATAAGGAAGAGATTCTCTCCTGAAGTGAATGGAATCATTCTAGCTTTAAAATTCTAAGCTTCCATGTATGACTGAATTTTTTTTAGAAAGTTAACTCTGAAACATTATTTAGTAAAAGATACATCTGCCCCAAGGCTAGGTGTCTATAGATTATTCTCCTAAATTCTGCCCTCTTCTTTTTTCTCCCATGGTACCTAAATCTATATCTTTCTCCTTGGACCTCTCACAAGTTCCAAAGTGTTACTTCTGCTAGCAAAATATTTCTGCTCAAATGTTTCACAACATTTTTAACTCAATATGTTCAAATCCAAGCTTTCCCTCCAAACATGCCCCTTCTACTAAAGTGACTATTTTCAAAGTACCAGCCAATTGTCACATACAGGGCAGACAGGCCAGCTTAGCTAGAGCATCCCTGAGGCAGCATGTACAGAGCAAGTCAGATCACCACAACCTTGATCGTCATTTACCCCTAGGTAAATGGGAGACCCAGAGCCCCAAAGGCTCCCTCACCAAAAACACCAGACCTGCTTCTAGCCTAGAAATCCTTGAGGACAAAAAGTTCACCTTCCTCACCAGTGACAGCAACAACTACCGCCACCGGCCATGAGAGATGCAGGAGCTCCTTCTGGAGCTCCTTCCAGGAGCAGCACCTTCCAAAACATTGGTCCTGCTTCCAACCCCAACTTCACAGCTGTAACCCAGGCAAGAAACTTTTGTGGAGAAGGATCGAGCTATCTCCTCCAACTACACACAAGGCAGGGAAGCCTTCCTAACTGAAGCTTGATGGAGACAGCTGAGGGTCCTGAACCCAAGAGCCTTGAGGATAGCAATCTAGCCCAGGCCTTCGGCTATCCCCCTGGCAACTGCTTCTGCCAGTCATAGGGCTATAAATATTGAAGATATAGGAGAGAACGCTCGGTTCACCAAAGCCTGGCAATGTCAAGTGGTTCAATCTCAGAAATTGAGACTATCTTAACTTCTGCTTTTCTGTTGCACCCTAAGGATCATGGGACTTCTCCATTCAAATTGCAACTAAAACCTTTCACATGTGTTGTCTCTTCATTATAATGTGAACTCATTGAGAACAGCAACTGTTTTACTTTTCTATGTGTATCTTGGTTGTTTAGCATAATATTGAGCATACAGTAAACTCTTAATAAGGGCTTTGTTCACCCATTCTTTCAAGGTGACACCAAAATTTATCGGTACCTCCTGTTTTAAATCTTGGTGTTATTATTTACTCTTTCCTTTCCCTCAAAATCTCATCTTCAATTGGTTACTAAACGCTAGGTCCATAATACTCCAATGTTACAGAATTTGCTAAAGAAAATTTACTGGGGCAGCTAGGTGGTGCAGTGGATAGAGTGCCAGCCCTGAAGTCAGGAAGCCCTCAGTTCAAATCTGAACTCAGACACTTAAAACTTCCTAGCTGTGTGACCTTGGGCAAGTCACTTAATCTCAATTGCCTCAGCAAAAAAAAAAAAAAAGAAAAATTACTTTAGGAATTTGAAACAATATACAATTTCAAGGAAATATGCAATATGAATAGACACTGAACAGTAGGATTTTTAAAATACATATGTCAGCATTAGAATACCATCAAGAAGGAAAAAAATCTATTTATAGAAGAATAAATCTAAAATTATATCTAATCTTTTGCTAAATGCAGAATTCCCTATAATTGAGGCAATTATTTCTTGTTTCAATTATTTGTATACCTCAATTCTGTTGGCTTAAATTGGCAAATGAGTTTGATTAGCTGGAGAGAAATTAAAGTAATATATACAGTGCAAAAGAAAAAATGACTCACTTGTGTTGATGACTTGTGATCTCAAAATGTATAGTTGCTAAAGGTACATGAACTATATAAATTCTCTGAAACTCTTTTGACTATTCATGTACCAATGTTCCTAACAGAATTCTCCCTCATGACAATGTTTATGAACATTTGTCAGCCAACTCATTTAATAATAAACCCTGATAGTGTTTTTTATTTCCTCCTAAAGAACACCAATAAACTTATGTCTCATCTATCTAGGTTGTCTTATTTACCATTCCTATAAACTTACCTTAGATTGTAAGTGACCTAATCATCACATATTCCCAAAGCTTCAGGTCAAATCCTACCTCTGACACTAAATAGCTCTATAACTTTGGGAAAGTCACTTAATATCTAAAAGCCTTAGTTTTCCCATCTGTAAAATGGGGATAATGATGTCTGTATGAAGTACCTACTTCATAGAGTTGTTGTGAAGATCACATGAAATATTTCATGTTAAGCAAATTGCAAATCTTCTAATGCTATATAAATGCCAATTGTTGTAGTTATTATCGTAAAACTGTAACCTATTTGATGACAGTTATTTTGCTATTCTTTTGTAGGACCAGTGTGTAGCATCTCCTTTACTCCCTTACATTTTCTGACCACAGTTACAGATATGCAAAAGAAGAAGGAATGAGATGGTTAGAGTTCCAATTAGGCATATGACCTGGGATTGTGACTAGTACCAGAAAAGACACTAAATAAAGAACGGTTCCAGGACAGAGACCAGACAACATGGACAGAGAACCAGATTCTGGAATCCTGGGTGCTTCAAACACATCCTGGCTACTCATCCCTAGGCAAGTCAATTAAAATCTCAATTCTCCAGGAAACTTCTAAAGCTTAAAGTCATAGAGAATATGTCAACCTGCTAAGGAATTATTTTTAGTTGGAAACACCAGATTTTGATGAAATCACAGGTATAGTACCAATCCATATCTTATTCTGAATGTCAAAAAAATGGGAAATGAGGAAAGGCAAAGTTATCCACTTTGATCAGAACTATCTCTTGATAAAGTTAATAAATTTAAAGTGGGTGCCAAAACCAGAAGACCAAAAAAAAAACCCAAACCCCAAACCAAACAAAAACAAAAACAAAACCCCACAAAATTGCTGCTTAGCTAGCAAATGGGCAACTAGGTGCAAAAGTGGACAGATCACTGGACCTGCAATTAGGAAAACTCATCTTTGTGAGTTCAAACCTTGCCTCAGATACTTATTAACTGTGTGACCCTGTCACCTAACTCTGCATCAGTTCTTCATCTGCAAAATGAGTTGAAAAAAGCAAATGGCATGTCACTCTAGCCTTTTTGCCAAGAAAACTCCAAATGGGGTTAAACATGCCTAAAGACAACAATAATAGCCAGCAAATACTTGTCCTATTTTTCTCCATTTTATTGACTATTTTTATTCTGACTATTCTTTATTCAAAATTTATTGACTATTGTCTATTTTATTCTGTTTTTATTAATATATAAAATCTCTTATTATAACCATTAGGTCTTCCCTTACTAAAATCAGATCATCTTTCATTTCTTTTAACAGGTTTTTTTTTTAAATCAAGTTTGAAGTCTTGTGCTAATGCTAGCTTTTTGTTTCTGTGGAAACTATTGAAGTTATTATTTTCCCCCTTTTTGTTAAATTCTCTTTGGGATCTTTTATTCCAAAATATTTGTTCATCATATTAGAAGATTTCTTTCCTCTTTCTAATGCTTGCTCATTTCCTCATTCTTTTGTTATCTGAGAGGCAATTCTTTTTGGAGGCTTTTTGGAGAATTTTTTCCTTCCCCTTATTCTTTATCAGGGATGTGAAGGAGGATATGACTGAAGAGTTGGCTCAGCTCCATTGTGACTTCTCACTAAGCCATCTTCCTGGTACTACCAAAGAACAGTTACTTAAAGGTTAATTTGGAAGAAGGGCAAAAAACAGGGCACAGAGCCCAACAAACAAGCATTTACAGGCTATTTTATATAGCAGACTATATTTTCAGGGTTAAGAGGTATAGAAAATGCAAAATTCAATTATGTTTACTGTAAACTGACTATAAAAGATCATACAGGATTACTTGCTAGATGTTGTAAAAGATTTAAAAATGTCTTGTTTAGTTTGAAAATATTAAGATGTTTTCTTCAGTTTAAAATTCTTTTCCTTTAGAAAAATATGTAAGATATTAAGAATAAAGGCTAAGGTAGAAACAGAAATATCCCTTTTATAGTGGAGATCATTGCCTTCCCCATCTCATGAAGAGATTGGTGTTATGACTATCCTCATTTCAGAAAGGATTGAGAAATTGATTGCTTTGAGGAAACAGTCCTTACGAGCAGTGGCCAGGCAAGGAACTAAGTAGTTTTAGTTCAACAGTGGATGATTATTTTCTAATATTGACCTAAAATTTCATTTTAACATGTTTTGAACTTTTCCTTATTCAAGATTCTTATGTTATTTTAGATTGTAACAGGGGTAAAGAGATGTCCAAGGGTGTGGAGGAGGGAAGAGGAAAACACTATGCCAGTTTGGAGATTTCTCTCTCTAAACTAAAAAGCTAGGTAATGCAGTAGATAAAACACTGGGCTTGAAATCAAGAAAACTCTTCATGGGTTCAAATCCTGATTGAGACTCTTACTAGATATGTGAACTTGAACAAGTCACCCAGCCCTGTTTCCCTCTATTCCTCATCTAGAAAAGGAAATGTCAAACCACTTGAGTATTTTTGCCAAGAAAACCCCAAAATGGGATCATAGAGAGCTAGACAAAAATGAAACAAATGAAAATGCTGGGAATAAGAATGTTAAATTTTTAAAAAAATGTTTCTGGAAGACTCGTGTCTAAAATGCAGAATGATATTAATTATTTTTCTTTGAAAATATGATCAAAGAGATAACTTTGCTCAACAATCCTCAGGAAGAATTATCCTTTTTTTAAAAAAAATTTATTAATACATTTTATTTGCAAAACATATGTATGGGTAATTCCTAAACATTAACCCTTACAAAGCTTTCTGTTACAAATTTTCCCCCCTACTCCCCACCCCTCCCCTAGATGGCAGGATATCCACTACATGATAATTATGTTAGAATACTTAAGAAATCGAATATATGTATAGTTATTGCATCATTTTTTGTGCAGGAGAAATCGTATCTACGAGAAAGAATAATCCGATAAAGGAAATACAATGCAAGCAACCTCAATAGAGAACAGGAAAATGTTATGTTGTGTTCCACATTTCACATCCCGCTCTCTGGGTGTACATGGCTCTCTTCAATGAACAATTGGAACTGGTTTGAAGCATTTCATTGTTGCAGAGAGTCATGCCCATTAGAACTAATCCTCATATAGTATTGTTGTTGCTGTGAATAATGCTCTCCTGGTTCTGCTCGTTTCATTCAGCATCAGTTCATGCAAGTCTCTCCAGGCCTCTCTGAAATTGTCCTGCTGGTCGTTTCTTACAAAACAATAATATTCCATAACATTCATATACCACAATTCATCTAGCCACTCTCCAGTTGATGGGCATCCATTCAATAGGAAAAATTATTCTTACAAAGGTGTTTACCATTATTCTAGGCAGAATCCTGCAGAGTTCAAATAAAAGATTTCCTAAAGGATGGTAAATTAATGTGAATTAATCAATTATTCTGAAACTAGGCTCTTCCTCAACAACACAAAGATTAGAAAATATTACCAGTTAATAATCCTTACCAAGTTTACAGAACTGATGTGAATTTGAGTAGCTAGAAGATATTTGGTAGCACTTTTTAAAAATATTTATTTTACTAACATTATTGCTCAAAATTGTCCTCATTTCTACTAGTTTTTCAGCTAAGGAATTATGTAGATGCCCTCACTCCTTTCCAACTATGATTTAGAGTCATCTGCCACTCCCAAGCATCTCACATCTTCCCAATAAACAATTTTTTTCTCTGACTTCTTCCAGTTCCAAAGAATCAAGTCTTTTTTTACACAATGAAAAAAAAAAAACAAAAACAGTAGGAAAATAGCCAATACTTTTAAAGACATATAAATACTTATTGACAATCACGTCATCTATTCTAAGCAAAGCTAATTTTTTTTTCTTTTTTTGCTGAGGCAATTGGGGTTAAGTGACTTGCCCAGGGTCACACAGCTAGGAAGTGTCTGAGACCAGATTCGAACTCAAGTCTTCCTGACTTCAGGGCTGGTGCTCTAACCACTGCGCCACCTAGCTGCCCCTGTGACAAAAATTTTAACAAAATAATGTTAATATTAATATTAATAATATGTAATTAACATAATATAAAGCAGTAAAATGATTAAAATTATCATATCAGAAAGGTAAAGGAACCCCTTTATGGAGTTCTCATTATGGAGCAGAAATTTTTGCAAATTTTTTTAAAGAGAGTATTAACTTCTGTCTTTGTCTCTCTCAGTCTCTGTCTTGGTTTCTCTGTCTCTGTCTGTCTGTCTCTCTAAATCTCTTTCTCTTTCTCCCCTTCTCTTAGAATAGGTTAGTTTGAAAGAAGAAAAGTGGCACAGAAATATAGCCTTGGGAAATCTGGTGGTTTGGATGGATTTCCCTGAATGCTTATAGTTGTGTTCTCTTGAATTGTGGGCATTTCTGCTAAATTCTAGCACACTGAGACTGCTGGTGCTTAGGACTAGGTCTAGAGAATATCAATTAAGTTAAATAAATATTTAATTTATTATATATGTACTGTAAAGCCTTCTTATAGTCATCAGTAACCACTCAAATGAGTTTGGCCTTACTATCCACACAACAACAACCAAAAGGATGAAAATATCAATTGCCTAGAATATACTTGTGTTAGATAGACAACATCTATGTCCATCAGAAGCAGCTTGACATAATAGATAGAAAGACCATCTTAGAGTCACAAAGACCTGGGCACAAATCCTTTCCTTACTTCTAACAGAGATTGATTTCTCAACCTAATTCAGAGTCATCTTAGGTATTCTTAGAGAGATAAGTATATTTTATGGGAATTTAATCTCAGTGCTCTGTCAATTCTTTAATATTATAAATTGCACTATGCCCAAAGGGCTACAAACTGTGCATACTTTTTGATCTAGCAGTGTGTCTACTGGGTTTATGTTCCAAAGAGATCATAAAAAAGGGAAAAGGACTCACATGTGCAAAAATGTTTCAAGGCAATTTTAACAGATTTGGGATGGAAAATGCCATTCTCATCCAGAGAGAGAACTATGGATAAAGAATGTGGATCAAGGCATAGTATTTTCATCTTTTTTGTTTGTTTGTCTTTTCTTTCTTGTGTTTTTTTTTCCTTCTTGTTCTGCTTTTTTTTTTTTTTTGGCACAACATGGAAATAAGTTTGCAAGGATTGTACATGTTAAACCTATATCAAACTTCTTGCTATCTTGGGGAAGGGAGTTGGGAGAGGGAGAGAGAAAATTTTGGAATTTAAAATCTTACAAATATGAATGTTGAAAACTATCTTTACATGTATTTGGAAAAATAAAATATTATTTTAAAAAAGATTATAAGTTGCAGCACAGTTGTTGATCTTCCTCAGTGGATAATTTTTTTTTTGCTAGGAGAACTTTGTACACTAATGCAATTATACATCTGAACCTGTCTGTGTATAATGTCTCTATATAAACACACAAATACACATGTATGAATGATAAAAGGTTCAAAAGAGATAGTTGAGTCTAAAATACTGGCAGTAGAGTGAACTGGATTGAATTTAGAAAACTGCAAAGTTCTGTTAGTGATCTCAAAATTTGTTAGTGATCATAAACTTCTCTCAGAAGTAAAGTTTCATCTTTAATATCAATATTCAATATTACTGAGGAGGTCTTGGGTTACTAGGAAAGGTTGGCAAAGAGAGCCCAAAGTACTTAGGCAAGCAGGAAAGAATATTGATGGGGATCAGTTTAACCTTACACAGTCCCACCTCTGCGGAGGTCATGGGTAAACCCTACCTTGTCAAACTCCTGAGATTAAATTTTCTCTATAAATCCGTCCATGGCCCAGGCCATGTTTGCTGAACCCCTTTGGGGTAAGCCTTCCAGGGCACTCTGCCTCATGGTATCGTTGGTGTTATTCTCCCACCATGCCTGGTGGTATCTTTCCTCTCATTCCTCCCCCATGCCTCATGGTATCTTTCTCTTCTTTTTAGCTAGCTAACTCTTTTAGGGCGCTAAACTCCTCCATGGATTTAGCCTGCCAGTTAAGGGCATACTCACACCTCATGGTGTATTCCCTTTTTCCTGGGTAATTGTGAGTTCCACTTTAACTTGTCTTTTCCATTATTAACTGTTAAAACTCCTTTCTTTGAATATGCTCTTCCAATTCTATTTCAGATTTATCATTCCTGGTATCTATTGTATCTCTTCATTTTGTCTGAAACCTTTTCTCCCCAATAAACCTACTTTTTGCCAAAGAGCATTGCCATTATGAATTTTTCACATGACTTAACCCCAACATTTGGTGCCTATGTTAATCTCAATGTTTAGTACTAAACCTCAAAAACATCATTTGGAACTAGGAATTGCTACCCTGAACACATCATGACTATTGTATGGCCTCCAATGATGGAAGACTTTAATTTCTGAAGAATTAAAAATGAATAACATATAGAGGGCAATGGAGAGGAAAATGGTGGTTATGAGAGGGCCTCAGCATACAATGAATATGGAACTCAGGAGATGAATCTGAGTAAAATGTGTTACCAGGAAAATTTGTGATAAAAAAAGAAAATTGGTTGATCATGTGTCCAAAGAAAGGGATAAAAGAAAGGAATAGTCCAAATGCTCCACTGGATATTCTCCTGATAACAGATAAAATCAAAGAAGACTCCTAGCAAATCAAGTGGATCCCTGTGGCAAATTTATGGGAGGAGATAGACAAGAATCACACTGGAAGAGAAGGCATAAATATATTGTAATATGTCATTGAAGAGAACACCAAAGTTAAATAAAGGATTCATAATCTATTATGTAAATAGAAGGTACAAGACAAAAAAGAAACAATTAGTTCAAGGCATTTGTATTGTATAGAGAAGGTGATTTGAAAAGGGAGGGTAATACTAAAAAAAAAATCTGGGAGATTAGGGAAGAGTATGAGAGAAAGTTTCACTTGAGTTAAACCTTGACTCAAAAATAGATATTATGAAGGATAGTAATGAAGAAGGGGTTAATAACTGGCAAAGATGCATAGTTTATGTGAAGGTATAGAATAGAAGACTGTACCTGGAGATGAGATGGAATAGTGAGGTAAGTGAAGAAAGATCCCATGGGATATAACCAAGAGAATGCCAATGTTCCCTCTGACTCTCTCGACCAGATGTCAGCAAATCTTTTTCTCCCTCAATCCAAATGAAATTCAACAAGGTTAAAAAACTTTCCTAAAGAATTAGGTGGGAAAGCAAAAAATCAACTACCACCAAAAAAACCCCACAAACAAACCAAAAAACCAAAAAATCCCCCCAAAAAACCAAAACCAAAAAAACCCCTAAGTATAGAATCATTGAATGGCAAAGACATAATGAAAATCTTCAGTTTAACCCTACTTGGGGAACTGCAAAGAGATATCTGAGTGCCTAAAGCAAAGTTTGAAAATTGTATCCCCAGAGGGTTATTATCCACTGGAGGTTCTGAGGAGTTCACGATAGTTCACACAACCTACTTGCCATACAAAATGCAATTTTCAGGGATTAAAATGCATTTTAAAAATATTTTAAATGTGTCTATCTTTACATTCCTCTGCATATTAACTCATCCTGCATTTTGCTAATTACTTTCTTTACCAAAGATCTGTCTTTGCTAGGGTAATCCTCATCCTCTGATGCATCTTTGGGGATACATCTAACATATTTAAGTATAAAGTTGACTGATTCTTATCTTTAGTTATAGCTAAGATCTTTTACCTCTAACTAGCTTCTTGAGCTAACCTAGTCTTAGTTCATATGGCTTTAGATATTTGGTTTAAGCCCACAAGCCTATCCTCAATACATAGTTGTCTCTTCAGAGTTTAAAACACTTACCTTTCTTTTTCTAATTTTGTAATTAAATCCCTGTGCTACACTCCCACTAGATTATAACTTCTGGCCAGAGGTACTTCCAGTGTTCACTTATTTTCAATTCATTTGCAGAATTGAAAAGACTGACAACCATGTGGTCTAATTTATATTTCAAACCTTTGCCTGACCCAGCTACTGGAATAACCAATTTCCCTAGATTCACAAGCTGATGAATCATTTGATAATTGGTTCTTGACCCATAGTGACATGGCCCTTTCAGAGAATCCCATCTTACAGTTTCAGGGAATTCTAATACTTTCAACATACAGTAATAACCCAGACAATTTCTTCCTAGAATAAGAGAAGTATTGTTTTATAACAAGGTTGTGCTTTTCTCAGAATTCTGTCAGATAAATGAACTGGAAAAAGGTGTAAGGGGCAATATCCAGAGCACTGAATTTTTGGTCAAAGAACTTGGGTTCAAATCTTGACTCTTCTATTTAATACCTGTGTAATTTTGGATGTCACATTAATTTCTGGTGCTCCATTTTCTTGTGTATAAAATGAGATAGACTAGATAAGGATTCCATGAAGGGAAAAGGAAAAAATGATTCTTGTTTGCAGAACAAACACCAAATCTGAAATGGTTTTAGAAAAAAATTGTCCCGGAGAGGAAGTATGACTCTCCCTGGTCCAGGTTCTGGAAGGTTTTAGACAAGCATACCCTCACAACCCATAGTAAAATAATTTTGCCCAGGGAGCTACTTGACTGAAACACAAAACAACCCAAAATACAAGCTTGGATGAGTCGTCACAAGTTCTGGGCATAGTAAGCCCAAACGAGAATGCTTTTGGAGCATCTAGTCCTTATTAGCCATCTCAAATGGCTACTTGAGTTACTGGGGTCAAGAGACATTCTGGGTATGGACAACCTTCAATCACGTAAGGTTGGATTTAAATACAGACATTCTGGGTATAGACAACCTCCAATCAATCATATAAGGCTGGATTTAAACTGCCTAATTTTTCCTGAACGGTAGCTGTGACTTTTCCCTTGGGCCACAAGTACTCTCTTTGTTGAGCCAATTATCTCTAGGGTCACTGTATAAGGACAGTATGCATCTTCACAATTCTGGGGATATTTTTGTAACAACTGTCCCAGCTACAGCTGCTCGGTAAACACTCTGCTTAAAAGCTAATTAAGGCTGGAGGATGGGAAGCACACTCTTAGGGCTCATAAATGGTAGCACTCATGAATGGCCCTTCAGGGTCACCTCTAAGGACCTGAAAGAAATAACAATAGAAGCCAGGCGGTGGGGATCCCAAACTGCAAAACTGAATTAGGGGGAGGGAGAACAGAGGGAGTGCCATATGCAATACACCTTCCCCAATAAAATAGAAGCTCCTGGAGAGCAGAAACTATTTCATTTTTGTCACTGTATCCCTGGTACCTAACACAATGCCTAACAATGTTTCCTGACAGAACGAAGCAGGGTGATGAAGTGAAAAAACATTATAAATTTGGAACTGCTAGGCCTAACGTTAGTGCTAGTTTGCCAGTTCTGCTTTTGGTTCCTGTGTGAACTTAGATAAGTCCCTTATCTTTTTCCTGGAACCCTCTGGAAAATAAGGAATATGGACTAAATGAGCTGTCCCTTTTAGCTCTAAATACTCCTTTAATCTAAATAAAATGCAGATAAAATGGGCTGGAACTCAAGAATTTCTGATAATACAGATTAGTTTAAAACCTGAGGAACTTACTACTGGGAACCTAAAACCATAAGCAAGACTGATATAGTGCTGAACCAGATATCCTTTAAAGGCCTATTGATTCCACAGCCAGCTAATTAGTGTTAGAATTTTAGAAGAAGCACTATCAGGTAGTGAGTGGTTAAATCCCTCTTACCTAGAAAAAAGAGTGATAGCAAAGAATGGGCTAATTTGAACCTAGATGTGGAAATTAAGTGTTGTTTGCTCCCAAAACTATACAAGGTCTAACTCATTTTAATTTAATTGAGTCAATGTCCACAAATCTGGGTCCCCTTAAAAAATAAGTCATTAATATAAAAGGGCATTTTTCATCTAAGGCCCTTTGAACACAGCAAGTATGTGGGTGACAAACATCCATTTGCCTTATACTAGCATTAGGGCCTAAAAGAAAAACAAAAACAAAGAATGGTCAATGGCTCCTCTAAAATTAATCAAGTGAAGACAAAAGAAGGCCAGCTATTTTTTTAAAAAACCTTTTCTTATTGTAAGCAAAATATTCTATTATAATAAGTCTATTATAATTATTGCTCTGTAAGAAACGACCAATAGGACGATTTCAGAGAGGCCTGGAGAGACTTGCATGAACTGATGCTGAGTGAGATGAGCAGAACTAGGAGATCGTTGTACACGGCAACAACAGTACTATATGAGGATCAGTTCTAATGGACATGACTCTCTTCAACAATGAAATGCTTCAAACAAATTACAATTGTTCAATGAAGAAGGCCATATACATCCAGAGAGAGGGATGTGAAATGTGGACCACAACATAACATTTTCATGTTCTCTATTGATGTTTGCTTGCATTGTATTTCCTTTATCGGATTATTCTTTCTCGTAGATATGATTTCTCCTGAACAAAAAAATGATGTGTGGCAATAACTATACATATATTTGATTAAAGTATTCTAACATAATTATATGTAGTGGATATCCTGCTATCTAGGGGAGGGGTGGGGAGTAGGGGGGAAAAATTTGTAACAGAAAGCTTTGTAAGGGTTAATGTTTAGGAATTACCCATACATATGTTTTGCAAATAAAAAGTATTAATAATAATAAAAAAAATCAGAAAAATAAGTCTATTATAACATCTCAAGGTCAATGATTTTTTATAAATCATTGATAATAAATTCCTGTTTAATAATTTATGAAACAGGTATACTATGCATATCTCAGAAATTCTTAAATTGAATTATGTACCTATGAAACCTAATCATTAAGGTGTCCCCCTACCCCCAATATGGACCTATAATTTCCCTGATGCAGAGACAGCTCTCAATGAGAAATCTCCCTCTACCAAGGCAGACCAGAAATTTATTCTACAATTTTTAGTCTGAAAGAGTTGCCTGAGGAACTTAGAAACTAACTGACTAGCCCAGGATTAAACAGCTAGTATATGGCAGAGGTAATATATGAATCTAGGTCTTGATTCTGAGATTAGTTCTTCATTCAATAAACCTGTTACCTCACTTTTATTAATAATGATCACAATGGAGAACACCATCTGCACCCAGAGAAAGGACTATGAGAACTGAGTGTGGATCACAACATGGTATTTTCATCGTTTTTGTTTTCTTTCTCATTTTTTCCCTTTTTCATTTGATTTTTTCTTGAGCATCAAGATAATTGTGGAAATGTGTATAGAAGAATTGTACATGTTTACCATATATTGGATAACTTGCTGTTTAGGGGAGGGGGATGGGAAGAAAGAAGGGAAAAAAATTTGGAACACAAGGCAAGATTGAATGTTGAAGACTATGCATATATTTTGAAAATTAAAATCTATTATTTAAAAAAATGATAATAAACACTTGCATATTATTTTAAGATGACATAGCTCTAACTTGATCCTTATGAAGTATGCAATGCCAAGTATTATTATCCCAGTTCTGTTAAACTTAGACTGAAAAGTTAAACAACTTCAGTTAAGTAATTACACTACTACTAAATGACATTTAGAATTCAAATCAAGAACAAGTATTCTTTATTCCCTTTTATCACATAAAAATTCATCAGATAAAAATTTGATATTTCAAATCTGCTTACTCTATTATTCTGGCCAGAAATTCTGAGGGTCTGTCCTTCCCAGACTGATTCTTTTGTGAAGGCAAACTAGGTCATTCTTTGCCTCAATTTTTACTTAGTCTTTATGTAATGGTCATCGCTTCAGAGAAACCTAGACCTTAGGAAAGACCTTAGCTTATAAAGGCCATGGTCTCCTAATGATTGAGTATAGGGGTGCAGAAGGCCCCAAATATATTGGGGTATACCTATATAGTCCATCAAATAAGTGTATATTGAGGTGTCTCAAAAGAATTTGTAGATTTAAACCTTCTCTAAATCAAGAGCAATGATTTCATTATTATGCAATTGACTGGTGGACTAATCCTAAAAGAAGTTAGGTATAACAAGAAAAAAGATGCCATAAGGCAGGCAAAGAACTTGCTGCTATAAGATTGATGGTTCCTAATGAATTGGGAATTAGCCATTGTGATCAAGGAGGATTACGCCATTGACTGGCCTCTAACTCTAAAGGGGTGGTCCTAAAAGGAGTTGGGGGGTGGGGATTGGGATACAAGTAGGTCCTTTTATAGAAGAAAAATAACCTTGGGAGTTGATACCATAACCTGGCCTTCTGATTGGATACAGTAACTATGGGGTCAATGATAATTTTGTCAATGCAAGGAATTAAATGAGGAATTCAACAAAAAATTCAAGAGCTCCTCTTAGCTTACATCAGGGAGTAGTAGTGGGAATTCAGCTAGGTAGGATCCATTGCAACAAAGGTTCACTTAAATTCCACTTAAAGTCTTCTCTTGTCAATGCCCCTTCCTATGGCCCATCTAGACATTGGGTTGCTCTCAGGGACATGGTCTTTTGCTGGGGACTAATTCACTCCATCACTACTGCACTGGAGCTATCACCAGTAGTCTTGACATTGGACTCCAATTATTGGAAGGGAGAGTAAAGGCTGATGACTATGCACAGCTCTATCTCACTTAAAAATTCTATTCACTTGCAAGTCAAAACATTACCCTCGGGATGCCATAGGTCCTCTTAGAGAACAAAGGGCAAACAACTAGACAGTCTCAAATTTAGACCTCATAATCCTATCCCTTATCTCAACCCCCTCCCAATCTTCCAGTTGGTGCTCCACCCTCCCCAACACACATACATAGAGTGAAATGCAGACTGTGTTTCTTAAACTTAAAGATCAACTAATGAGCTACTGGGTTAAAGAACTCAATGAAAGGAAACAAATACTGCAGTTATCTTAACACCTGCTCCTTCTGGCTTTTACATGAATTCATGACTAGAAACTAGCTAAAGCTGTATCAATTCTACAGCTGTTTAACTTTTCCCATCAAACCTCAATCACTTTCTTTTCTTTATAAGGATCCTAAATGCATATTTCCTGTGGTGAGCTAGAAATGTTTTATTGTCAAGATTCCTCCTTTTCTATCTTCAAGTGCAAATAGTTATCAGAATAAACTGGATAGAATAAACTTCTAAAGAAAAACCAGTTGAATTAAAAAGAAAAAAAAAGATCTCCTACAACTCTTAACTATATACTAGGTTTAGGGATGAACAAATTCATTCTAAGAGAATCTCTTCATAATTACCACTAATATTTACTTTCAAAAGATACAAATGTTATTTGTTTGGGTACTATACTTAGAGAAAAATTTAAATGGAACTCCTTTCTCCTTTCTGCTTAAACCTTGCTGCTAATAAGAATGCTCAGGAGCTATTCCATTACAAAGATAATTTAAGAACTCCACCGATCTGAAAGTAGCATATTGATAATTATAAGAGCAGAGGTAGTTAACTTTCTTTAGTTTTTATGTAGTAATGAGTATTTTTTTCTTTGTTTTAAGGGAGATAGTAAAATGGTCAATGTTTAAGATTCATGGGAACTAGTCGTTCATTTGTCAAATTAAATAAAATAATGTTATATGATAAGACTATTAATGAGACACGGTTTGTTTGGTTTTAAAGACTTTCTGTTTTAGTTTTCATTTTTTACCAACAGGAAATAGACTGGCTTAAGGTCATAAACTGACACTGGCTGATTAGCAGTTATACACATAAAACCCTCTTGATGTGATTTATTATATGGTTGGAGGATTAAAATAATGTAGGTGATATAGACACCAGATGATGGCAGGCACCAAAAGTTGGGATTCAGTCACATGAAGAATCCACAATGTCCATTCTCTTTGCCAAAAGGAAGATTTATGTAGGGGAAGAGGTTATAAACAAAATAAATGGATACAATAGACACCAGGAATGGTGAATATGAAATAGAGTTTGAAGAGCCTATGAAAGACAAGTTCCTTGGTGGAACTCACAAATACCCAGTAGAAGGGGTGCATCCCATGAGTTTGGGGAATGTCCTTAGCTGGCAGACTAAATTCTGAGAGGGACTGAGCATTGTAAAGGAATTAATTGTAAGAAGTGGAGTTGGGGGAGATACCATAGCATGGGGGGAAGGGGAAGGGGAAAGATACTATGAAGCAGGATGCTGTGTTGGACTGACCCAAAGGAAGGCAGCAGCCATGGGACGGCCCATAAGTAGATTTTAATAGGATAATTTTAATGTCAGACTGGGATTTCTGATAGGGATATTTCTGTTGGATGAGGGTGACTCTCTACAGAGGGTGAGTCTCAGAGGTTTGACATGGCTTGGATTTCAGACTGAGGACCTCCCAGAAACTGGGACCATGGAGCTGAACTGACTTGGTGGCTCAGGGATGAATTCCTTAGTCTCTCTCAGTCCACAACACCTCAGGACCTCATCACTCTCATTACAAGTGAGCCCAAATGCTCAGCTCCGAAGACTCTGCATCACACAGTCATCACACCACCCAGGTCTCAGGAAAATGGGTAACAACAGTCAAGTGATAAATTTGAAGCTTATCCATTCTCACACACATTTTTGTCTTTTCCAAGTGACATGTAGTAACCTCCATGTGGTACAGTATATTAGGCTAATGAACTGATAAGCAAATTCTTCAATCCTTCAGACCAATAGTTCTTAACATTTTTGAGTATGAAAGACTGTCTTCTTTCATTTTTAAATTGAACACAAATTTATCACCCTTTTCCCAACCTACAAATTTAAAGAAAAGGAAAAAAAGAACAAAACACTTGTTACAAATATGCTCAGTCAAGCTAAACAAATTCCCTAAACCCATTATGCCATGATAATATTCAGTTATGCTCATAAACTACATTTTGTCGTCATTTAATTAATGAGCATTCCTTAGTTTCCTGCACTTTTCCTCAAAAAGACCTGCTATATTTCTAGCCCATATAGGAATTTTTCATTTTTCTTTGATCTTTTTGGGGAATAAGCCTAGTAATGATATCACTAAGTCAAAGTGTATAAGTAATACACAGATTAATAACTTGTGGTGCATAGTTCGAAATTGCTTTCCAGAATGGTTGTCCACTAACAATTTAATAATGTGCCTTTTTTACACACTCCTTTCATTAACTATCATTTACTTTTCTAACTTTAACAGTCTGATGGATTGGATAAGGAGGATCTCAAGAGTTACAATCCTCTAAATATTAATGATCTGTATATTAATGATTTTGTTTTTTGTTTTTCACATGGCTCTTGATAGCTTAAATACCTTTCTTTGAGAACTGCATAACCTTTGACCATTTATCAACTAGGGAATAGAAAAACATCTTTTAGGTATTAAAAACATTATGGACTTCTATGTGCTATTTGTTATCTTAGTAGTATCTATGAATTAGGAAAATTATTTCATGAGAAAAAGCTACTGTAAATTTAGTAATTTTAAAATGAAATTTTGCTTTATTCATCTCAATCTCTTCTGTATACATTTGAAAGGCAATAAATCATAGTGGATGCAATGTTGACCTCAAAGTCAGGAAGATTTGAATTTAAATTCCATCTCTGACACTTACTAGTTGAAAAACTATGGGTAATTCAATCTAGTACAAAATAAAGATCAAAATAACAATTCTTAGTGGATCTCATCTAATCACTAGCTCTCTCTCCCCTTTCCACACACTGATGTTTCTGAACTAGAGTGGGATACAATGTTTTAGAAGGACTAAATCTAAGACTTTTGTTTGTTTGTTTTACTGGTAGTAGCAACATTGTGCAATGATCAACTATCATAGACTTAGTTCTCAGCAATACATACAAGTCAAGACAATTCCAAAAGATTTATACTGGAAAATACTATCCACAGCCAGAAAAAGAATGGATGGAGTCTGAATGCAAATTGAAGCATACTACTTTCGCTTTCTTTATTTTTTTTCTGCAGTTTCCCCAACCTTACCCTCTCTTTTTTTTGTTTCTTCTTTCACAACATGACTAATATAGAAATATGATTTACAGAAATGCACATATATAACCTATGTAAAATTGTTTAGTGTCTTGGGGGGAAGAGAAAGGAAAAATTTTGGAACTCAAAAAAATTTTTTTTAAATGAAAGGTAAAAATTAGCTTTTCATGTAATTGAGAAAAAATACTGTTTAAAAGAAAAAAAAAGAATTTTACTTGTGTCTCACTTTTAAAATATATTAATTTTTTGATTACTTCCCTCCCTTCCCCAGTGAGTCTTCCCTAGTAACAAAAATTATACACACACACATCATAACATGTTGACCATATCTAACAGCATATGTAACATTTCATATGATGTTCTAGAAAAACAATGATTTTTTTTTTTTAAATCAGGAGACTGATACAGTTCTATAGCTTTCGATAGAAAAATACAAGTGTTATAACTTGGTAGTATTAGACATTACTTTCTTCAGGTTACATGAAGGAAAAAATTAAATTCTTAAAATGAATAGAGGGTAACTTAAAGAAAATTAATTTAATCAATCTAATGGCTTTACAACCATACTGGCATTTTCCATTATTATGTAGAATTCCAGCTGGAAGCAAGGATATTGGTAAGAGAAGAAGGCATTGGATACTCTTATAATAGGAAAGGCAAATAGACTACATCTTCCCTGAATGGAAAGAGGGAGACATATTTGACTTAAAAGGGTGTTGATGCTTGTTGTAACTTTCAATGTCTAAAGAAAGATCTTTGTTGAAAATATCACACTTCCAAAAGTCTGCATGGTCTGAAAAAACAGTTCTTACAAATTCACATTCACAATATACAACACATAGCCATGCTGCCTTATTCTTAGTATGGTAGTTCTGGAGATGGGACTTTGGCATTTTTTATATTATTTTTATGGTAATAGTTTTCCTGAGTCCTGCAATGTTGGTATAATAATAAATCAAAAATAAATCCTGATCATAGTGTATTATCTTCCTAAATTACTGTAATCCCTTTGCTAATATTTTATTTAAAATTTTTGCATCAATGTTGTATAATTTTCTTTTTCTGTTTTGGCTCTTGCTGGTTTAGGTGTTAGTACCGTATTTGTGTCATAGAAAGAATTTAGTATTTCTTATATTCTTAATTAAATAGCTAAGCCACAATAAGTTACCCATTGACTGAACTTGTTCTATCACCTCTAGGAAAGCTTTTAGTTCTGTGAGACTCACTTCCTTTCTGTCCTTTTCCTTTTTTCTTATGAAGGGGAAGCAGAATCGCAAAAGTCATTGGCAACAATGTCATGGATACCACAACATTTGACAAAGACGTGAACCTCTGGGTATTTGAAGAGGAAGTTGATGGAAAGAATCTATCAGATATCATCAGTGAGGAACATGAGAACAAGAAATGCCTGCCAGGATACAAGTTATCTCCTATTGTAGTGAGCAAAATGACTTATTTCAGGGTCCACAAATCCTTAGATCCCTAGAACTGGGTCTACTCTACTCTAGATCCAGCTGAGTTGGAATTGAAGTCTTTTTTAGGCATCTTGGCTATTTGTAGACAGACTCAGTTGTCCCATTGATTGACTTCCCATTAGGAAGGAAGGAAGGAA
>JAJPUD010004733.1:69884-131160 GCA_023553655.1 Myrmecobius fasciatus | reverse complement strand
GGAAGGAAGGAAGGAAGGAAGGAAGGAAGGAAGGAAGGAAGGAAAGAAGGAAGGAAGGAAGGAAGGAAGGAAGGAAGGAAGGAAGGAAGGAAGGAAGGAAGGAAGGAAGGAAGGAAGGGAACAAATGTTTAGGAGGCATCTATTATTTGTTAGGCACTGCTAAGTATTTCACAATTATTCAGTCCCTACAGCAACTCTTGAAGGCAGAAACTATTATTCTGACTTTATAGTTGAAGAAACTGAGGCAGAGAGATTTCTAACTAACTCACCCAGGGCCATCCAACTAGCAAATGTCTCAGGATGGATTTGAATTCAGCTCATTCTGACTCCAGGCCTAGATCTCTATCCCAAGAATCAACTTATTACCTTACCTTAGATCCAAGTACTTACGTAGATGTTTCTCCTCATTCAAAGTAGGTTTTTAATTGAAAGTGTATGAACAAGGCAGCTAGGTGGTGCAGTGGATAGAGCACCAGCCCTGAAGTCAGGAGGATCTGAGTTCAAATATGACCTCAGACACTTAATGCTTCCGATGTGACCCTGGGCAAGTCACTTAACCCCAATTCCCTGGGGGGGGGGGGAGGAAGTGTATGAACTTTAAAAACAATGGTAACTATATTTCAACATAATTGGTTTAATATAATCTCTTTCCATGCTTCTCTATATTCATTATATTCTCAGACTGCAATTTCTTTGGCCATTCCTTAGCCAATTAGCATCTACTTTTTAAAAAAATAATAATATTTTTAAATTTTTTTCTAGTTATACATGTTTATTAACTTTTTGAATACACAGTTGTTTGTCAATCATGTTGGAAATTGGCATGCACTTTGTTTCTAATTCACTCATCAATATCTCTCCCAAACTGATTCCTTTGAATAGGCAAATTAGGTCATCTTTTGCCTCAATTTTTATTTAACCTTAAATCTCTGAATGGCTGTTGCCTCCAATAAACTGATACCTGGGGAAGACCTTAGCTCAAAAAGACCAAGGTCTATCACTTCATTTGGGGCTATCTTTAGTTGCCTGACCTATGTCTAGTCACTGGAATCTGATATCTCTAAGGAAGAGAGTAAGGCTGATGACTTTGCACATCTCTGCTTCACTTAAATGCAGTTCACTTGCAAGTCAAGACATTATCCTCTTGATGTTATTGGTCTTCCTCAAGAATGAAGAATGAATAACAATTCTTTGTTCTTACAAAAAGGTGCTACTAGAAATATTTTGGGAAATTTATAAACTTTCTTCTTATCAATGATTTTCTTGGGGGAAGAACAGGTTGATGTGTAGTAGAAGAATCTCTAAGTTAACAGCATGGACATTTTAGTCTCAGTGAAGACGTTTAAACAAGGAGATTTAGGGACTGTATTGTGACTGTATATTTTAGGAAGAGGGGGAAAGAGGCTGTATATGAGAGGATAAAGATTGGGGAATCATGTAGTTGGTGGTTATTGATTAAACTAAACAACAACACTATTTTGGTTAATAAATTCATGAAGAACCCAGAGTACTTCAAAATGAATTGGCAACATTGGAAGGTGTTTTAAGTTTGCAGCAGTGAATCATGATAACCGAGCAAAGACAAACAATGGTAAAGATAGGATTCCTTTTGGAGCTTCAACACCTCAAAGCTGAAAAATGGGGACACACAAATTTATCTAAATGGTAAGAAACTAAAACTTGAAAGGTACATAAATAACTATTTCATCCAATTAAAAAAAATCAGTCAAATGCTTTAGGTAAAAAATGAAAATGTGATTTTTTCTCTTCATTTCTTTCTACTCTTAAAGAATTATCCATTCCCCAGTTATTCCTGCCATTTAACTAGTAGCATGCTCTGACAAATATTACAAATAGTTTTTCATTTCATCCCAAGTCATGTTTTAAAAAATTTCTATAACTTGTAAAATTTGGTCTGAAACATTTTCCTTTTTCTGAGTATGGACTCAAAATTCAAATCAATTGGTTTCTTGATTATAATATCTTATACCATAACACATTTCTGTATATATTTCTCTTTTAAATTCATACAACTGCAATAAATAGTGTCCCTCTAATTCTTATCCATTTTAGGAATAATATATCTAGATCTGAAAGGGACCTTAGAGATCATCTAATTCATACTCCTAAAAGATTCATAGTAAATGACAATAAGATCACTCAAAAGGCTTCTAACTCCAAATTTAGTGTTCCATCCACTGCACCATGAATACTCCTATTTTTCCTCATTTTAAAAATGTTATATGTATATGTACATATATATTCATACACATACATATGTATATGAAAATGCCCATGGAAGAATATGTGATTTAATTAGGTGAATTCATTTTTTCAAGCTATTGAGATATTATCTGTTGCTTGAAAGTGGAAAAGGTGAGATTGAACAAATACTCTTCCTTTCATTTGCTTGACACTTTTGTTTAATAACAAATTGTTCATGTGGTTTGTTCTTTATTTGTCATCAAGCAAATGGCCTATGTCTATACACACAAAATGATGGAGATGATTGAATCAACATAAATGAAACAAAGGAAAATAAATCAAACAACTAACAAGTATTTATTTGATGATCATCTACGGAGAGCTCTGTGGCCTACTTTAGGGAATACAAGAGAAATAAAAGCTCCCTGCTCAATAAGTTTACAAGCCTCATGAAATAACAGTACAGATGGCAAATACTTCCAAGTTTCATGATTTCATTAGTACAGATATTCTCTCCACTATGCAAGTAATTCACATCTTAAAGGATTTTTTTTTTTTTTTAATTACTGGAGTAAAAAATTCATCACCTGGCAGTCAACCTTCTGGGAAGGTGCCTCTCCAATGGAAATTTAGGCTAGCCTCAGGCAAGAATCAATATGAGATCCATATAAAAGACTTTCCATCTGGATAAGATTTGCCAGAGTTAGTCCTAATCTGTAACATCAAGAAGTCTTAAGTGACTTCTCCATTAGAGTAGGATTTTAGTCAGGCATGTGTTGGAGTAGACAAATTTTTCTACATCTGGGAACTGACACACCTATATAACACAGATTGAATGTTTTGGTGATTGCCTAGACTTAAGAAAGTGATAGAAAAAATGTTTGTGTGTACATTTTTTTGTAGTCATTTGTTATTTAGCAGCACATAACTAACTTTAGTGCAGGAATCATTAAATAAATGTTAAGTGACATGGCACAGCCTGTATATTCAGTCTGAATAGTAAGGACAGCTTCAAGGAATTAGAGAAAGCTTAAATAGAAATAAGAGATAGTTGGGAAAGGAGGAGGTTAAACATTAAAGAACAGAGAAAATTAAGTACAGTGAGTATCACAAAACCTTATTTCAAATTAGTGGAGACTATGTAATTTAACAGTCTCAATTTATCGAGACTAACTTGATTTGGGCTTAGGTCTTTTTGTCGCTTCAGCTATGTTTGATTCTTCTGTGATCCTATTTGGAGTTTTTGTTTTTTTGGAAAAGATCTGGAGTATCTTTCTCCTCCAACTCATTTTATAGATGAGAAAACTGAGACAAACAAATTTAAATGACTTGTTCAAAATCACAAAGCTACTAAGTCTGGTACAGGTTTTGGACTGACATCAGGATCTACCTCCTGTATCATCTAGTTGCTAATTTAGATTGGCCAGTAGAAAGAGGATTGGATTTATTTAGAGTTTGAGTACTGAGTTACTTTGGCCAAGTTCCTTCATGGATTTGGGAATCATCCTTAAAATGAGGGGGTTGGGCTAACTCGAGTAGTCGAGGCTTCTGGCACTAAATTTATGGATCCAAATTTTCCTGACTCTCAATTCCGTATTCCCTCCACTGCATCGCACAGCTTCTCTTTCTACCACGATGGAGTAGCTGGAAATCGGTAAAACCGTCATCTGGGGAGCTATCACAGAGGTCCCAAACTGCGGGACTCCACGCTAGAGGTCTACGGAGTCACGTGTGTAAACAGCAGGAAGTAGGAGAACAAGTCACAACTTCATGCCCTGCCACCCCAGCCCAATCTACACACCAGAAAAGAGAAATCTAGGAGGTCTTAGCCCGGAAAAACTCCCAAGTAGTTTACAAGGAAAAGCCCTGAAGAAGGAAGCCTAGGAAACATTTTCATTGGAGGGATGCGCGTGGTGACAAATTATGTCAGTGTCAAAACAGCCTTAGGGAAGAGTAGTTCGCACTTCCCGCAGGAGAGTAAGAATGAAATGGAAACTTGTTGGCAAGTGAAGGGCATCAGGAGGAACAACTCTTACCTGGGAGGCTTCATGATTTAAGGGGGCACAGCTCCTCCAGCTAATCCTGCCAACAAGTTAGACGGAGCAGACCTGTCAATCAGGCAGGGACTGGAGCAGGGCAGAGCGGGCGGGAAGAATTAAGAATTTGGTTAAGAACTCGCACTTCCTCCTAGCCCCGCCCCCTCTATCCCCGGAAAGGAGAAGGCAGAACTAAAAAAGCAAAGCCCCGCCTTTTCAAAGGTCCCTCCTCCACCACTTCCCACACACTGGTCAGACTGTGTCATAGGAAGCGGGCTTTATCGAGGTTCTCCAATCGCCGAGTTACTAAGGAAAGAGGCGGAAACACCTTGTGGGCCCTGACCGACTCTGGGAACTGTCTCTTCTGGCATCTTGACTGCCTTCTCTGAGGACCTGTCTTGAGCGATCTCCAAAAGCCCTGTGTAATTTTTTTTTCCTTTCTATGTCCCCTCTCGGGCTCCGTCCACCACCCTTAGCATTCTTCCCACCTCTCTCTTCCCCATACCTATTTCCTTTAGAATTTTGACTCTTCCCCCACCCGCCACCTAAATAAGTTTGCCTCCATTCGGGCCCCCGTCCCTGCAATTTGCTCTTGGATCCGCCCACCAGCTGCACACACGCTCCTTGCTTCACCTCCGCCTCCTCGCCAGCTGGGGCTGAACCCCGATTGACCTTGGGAGGAGGCTTACTCCATTCTTGAGGCTAGAGGCCGCTTGAATTTAACTATCTCGAGCGGAGACTTGTGCACTGGGCCATAGATGTTGCTGCTTCGGCTGTTGCTCTTCCTGTCTTCTCGTTGCTTGGCCCCTGCGCGGGGCTCCATGGGCCCCAGGGGAGGTAGTCGGAAGCTTCTCTCTTCTTCAACTCAGCTATCAGTCAGTCCTTCAGGGAGCATTTTATTTAGAGCCTACTTGTTTCCTGCTTTGAGCGGCGTCCTGGGGATGCAAGGAAAGGCCAAAGACATCCCCTGCCCTCAGGGAACTCGCAGTCTTGTGGGGAGACCACATGCAAACAGCTGAATAAACAAGAACCCAGTAGGATAAAGTAGGGATGCCAGGTAGAATTAAGGGGAAAGATCAAAAACTTCATTTAGACTGTGATTTTAACTGGACTTCGAAGAAATCCAGGCAGTGCTGCTGTCCCTGTAGGAAAGGTAAGCAGCAAGCAGTTATTAAGCACTTGCAATGAGCCAGGCACCTTAGCTAAAGGTGGGGATACAGCCAAAACAAAAGCATTCCTTTCACTACTCCTCTTTCTCCCAAGAGTTTACATCCTAATCGGGAAAAACCCTAAGGAGAGTAGACTAAAGGAAAGATTCAGGAAGAAAATACTCATGCAGGGGTATGGTGGTGGAGTCAGAAGCACAGCCCAGTGGGAAATGAAGTATTCCCAAAATGAAGGCTTTGGAAGGAACTCCTTAATGGAAGATGACAGGGGAGGAGTGTTCTTCGATGAGAAGTTCCCAAGAACCGAGCGAGCTTATGTGTGTCTGATGAACACAATCCTGTTTACTGGCACAGCTGAATACATGACTAATGAAATATGCATTTGTGTATGAGAACTAATCAAACAAGAAGTCATTCATTATTAAAGGCATATCATGTGCCAGATATTTTGCTTGCTAAGTGCCGGAGATAGAAGGTGTCAAATCTTGAAATAAATCAAACTCACAGAGTGGAGGAATAAAGCATCTTTAATGGAAATAACAAGGTGGCATGCCCTGCACCCTGGGTGATAACCAGCAATCTCAGGAAATATCGTATACTTTTAGAAATGAGAGATGGAATCACTTTAGGTAGTGAGTGAGGCCATGTAAGATAGAAAAATCCCACTAAATCGCTAATGAATCCAGGGAAAGATTTTAAATTCTTTTAAGAGCCATGTCCATACCAGTAGGCAAGCCCTTAAAGCACAAAAGCATAGCCTTTTACTCTCTGTCCCCAAAGTCCCTCCTTGTCCTTTGGCCAGATACTACAGAGGTTTAAGTCTGTCTCAATTGCCTCCACATGAGCTTTAAGTCCCTACCTCTGATTATATCTCCCACTGGTGTTTATCTTATTTGGTAAATAAGGGTTCCCCCTGAGTGACTAAATTGGTAGTCCCTTCCATAATTATAACTCCCATTCCCCACACTTGGTGACCCTAGTTCTTTTTTTACTTTACCCTTATTTGATTATATACACCTTTTGTGTGGGTGTACACCCCTTCTGCATCTACCAATAAATGGCTTCCCTCCTTTGTTCCACTTCAGCCTAACCTTTTGGTCTCATTTTTTAGATTTCAGTTTCATTTCTCTAATTTAAGGGTGTTTTCGTTTTTGTTTTTTTGGATTTTTTATACACAACTCTGGATCTCTTAGGCCAATTGCCCTTTGGCAGTTCTAGCAAGCAAAACCATCTAATTCTGACTATTTTGCCCTTTGGTTCATGAATCTCAACAAAG
This sequence comes from Myrmecobius fasciatus, assembly GCA_023553655.1. Classification (NCBI taxonomy): domain Eukaryota; kingdom Metazoa; phylum Chordata; class Mammalia; order Dasyuromorphia; family Myrmecobiidae; genus Myrmecobius; species Myrmecobius fasciatus. Next base: position 124,477 of record JAJPUD010004733.1, on the reverse strand, counting down.
GGAGCAAGAGGCATTAGAAGAGATCCAGTTCGGAAACTGAATGGATGCCCATCAATTGGAGAGTGGCTGAATAAATTATGGTATATGAATGTTATGGAATATTATTGCTCTGTGAGAAATGACCAGCAGGACGATTTCAGAGAGGCCTGGAGAGACTTGCATGAACTGATGCTGAGTGAAACGAGCAGAACCAGGAGATCATTATGCACGGCAACAACAATACTATATGAGGATCAGTTCTAAGGGACATGACTCTCTTCAACAATGAAATGCTTCAAACCAATTCCAGTTGTTCAATGAAGAAAGCCATATACACCCAGAGAGAGGGATGTGAAATGTGGAACACAACATAACATTTTCATGTTCTCTATTGAGGTTTGCTTGCATTGTATTTCCTTTATCGGATTATTATTTCTTGTAGATAGGATTTCTCCTGCACAAAAAATGATGTGTGGCAATAACTATACATATATTCGTTATCTTAAGTATTCTAACATAATTATCATGTAGTGGATATCCTGCCATCTAGGGGAGGGGTGGGGAGTAGGGGGGAAAAATTTGTAACAGAAAGCTTTGTAAGGGTTAATGTTTAGGAATTACCCATACATATGTTTTGCAAATAAAAAGTATTAATAAAAAAAGAGAGAGATTCAGTTCAAGCTAAGTTTCTTTACAATTTACTTAGCTTGGGGACTTGAGATGTGGTTTAAATTTTTTTTTTTAATTTCAATAGTATTTTATTTTTCCAGTTACATATAAATTTGAGTTTTATTCCTTTTTGTAAGATTTTTGAGTTTCATATGTCCAAGGAACTATAAAATTATACATACCTTTAGCTCTAACAGTCTCACTACAGGATCTATATCCTAAAGAAATAATAAAAAAGGGGAAAAAACCCATATATGCAAAATTATATGCAAAAAGGCAAAAATTGCCTTTTTAGTGTCAAGGGAGTGGAAATTGAGTGGATGCCCATCAGTTGGAGAATGGCTGAATAAGTTATGCTATATGTATGTTGTGGAATATTATTGTTCCATTAGAAATGATGAGCAGGCTGATTTCAAAAAAGCCTGGAAAGATCCACATAAACTGATGCTGAGTGAAGTGAGCAGAACCAAGAGAACACTGTATAGAGCAACAAGATTATGTGATGACCATCTGTATTGGACTTGAATCTTCTTAACAATTCCAGTAGACTTGGTGATAGAAAATTCCTCATCCAGAGAAAGAATTATGAAGAGTGAATATGGATGGAAGCATAGTATTTTCACTTTTTTTTGTTTGGTTGGTTTTTTTCCCTTTTTGGTGTTTTTTTTTTTTTTTTTGGTCTTTTGACCTGATTTTTCTTGTACAACATGACAAATATGAATATATATTTAAAAAGATTGCACATATTTAGCCTATCACCTTACTGTCCTGGGGAATGGGGTGGTCAGGGAGGGAAGGAGCAAAATTTGGAATACAAATTTTACAAAAAGGAATATTGAAAACTATATCTTTATTTGGAAAGATAAAGCATGATTTAAAAAAGAAAAAAGAGGTAGAGAAAAAAAAAGATTTTTGAGTTCCAATTATTCTCCCTCTCTCTCTTACTTCTTCCTTGTCCCAGACAGCAAACAATCTGGTATAGATTATATATGTATAATCATTTAAAGCATATTACCCTATTAGTCATGTTGTGAAAGAAAAACCAGAACAAAAGGGGAAAAACCATGAGAGAAAAAAAGCAACGCCCCCCAAAATGAAAATAATATGCTTTAATCAGCATTCAATCTCCCAAAATTCTCTCTGGATGCAGATGGCATTTTCCATTCAGATTTTATTGGAATTCCCTTAGATCACTGTATTTCTAAGAAGAGCTAAGTTTATCACAGTTGATCATCATATAATCTTGCTGTAACTGTGTATAATCTTCTGGTTCTGCTCACTTTACTCAGCATCAGTTCATGTAATTCTTTCCAGCCTTTTCTGAAATTAGCCTGCTCATCATTTCTTGTAGAACAATAATATTTCATTGCATTCATATACCATAATTTATTCAACCATTCCCCAATTGATGGGCATCCATTCAATATCCTTGCCATTCCTTACTATTGTCTATATCCTTACCAAAAGTCTGACCTTATGAGTTATTTAAGAATAATAATAGATAATATTACAATTGAAATTAACAATTTCTGTTATATTAGCAATTGTTCTGTAATTGACTTAATCAAGTAACAAGCTGTTAATAAAGGCTATGTGTAGCCTTTATTATGTGTAGCCTTTATTAACTTGCTATTGCTTGTTAATTTGTAGAGATAGAAAGACAGACAAAAACAATGTCCCCTTCCTGTAGAAGCTTACATTCTTATGAGGGGAGACAATGTGTATGCTTCTCCCTCTTTCCTTTCATCCCAGCCCATCTTTAAAAGTGTATTTTTTCTGTTCACCCTCCTTTCTCTCAGTTCCCAATCCATCCTTTTCCTACTTTTCTATAGAGTAAAATAGATTTTTTTTATAACCGAGTGTGTATATTATTCCATCTTTGATCTAATTTTAGTAAGAGTAAGATTCACTTACTACTCCCAACATTCTCCAACTTCCCCTCTATTGTAAAAGTGCTTTCATACCTCTTTTATGTCAGATAATTTATCCCATTCTCATTCTCCTTTTCCCCTTCTTCCAGTGCATTATTCTTTCACATCTCTTAATTTTTTTTGGATAATTATCCCATCATAACTATGTTACCTATCTAGATAAACTCTAATTGTCTTAATAATCATAAGGATGTGATTCTTAGGAATTATAAGTATCATCTTCACATGTAGGAATGTAAAGAAATTAAACTTATTAAATTCCTTGTGATTTGCCTTTCTTGTTTATCTTTTTATGCTTCTTGAGTCTTGCATTTGAAAGTCAGATTTTCTATTCAGGTCTGGCTTTTTCACCAGAATGCTTGAAAATCATCTGCTTCATTAAATATCTATTTTTTTACCTTGAAGGATTATAGTCACTTTTTCTTGATACATGATTCTTGGTTGTAATTCAAGCTGCTTTGCTCTCCAGAATATCACATTCCAAGCCCTCTAATACTCTAATGTAGAAGCTGTTAAGTCTTGTATTTTCCTGACTGTGGCTCCATGGTATTTAAATGTTTCTTTTTGGCTGTTTGCAGCATATTCTTCTTGATCTTGAAGCTCTGGAATTTGGCTATAATATTCCTGGAAATTTTCATCTTTTGATCTTTTTCAGAAGGTAATTGATGAATCCTTTCAATTTCTGTTTAACCCTTTGGTTCTAGAAAATCTAGAAAATTATCCTGAAATGATAATTTCATGAAAGGCTCTTTTTTTGTTATTGCTTTCAGGTAGTACAGTAATTTTAAAATTACCTCTCCTGGATCTGTTTTCCAGGTCAGTTGTTTTTCCAATGAAATGAATTATTTCACATTTTCTTCTATATTTTCTTTTTTTAAAAATTTTTGCTTTATTGTTTCTTGATGTCTCACAAAGTCATTAGCTTTCACCTGGACAATTCTAATGTTTTTAAGAAATCCATTTTCTTATGTATACATATATTCGATTTGTCAAGTATTTTAACATAATTAACATGTGGTGGATATCCTGCCATCTAGGGGAGGGGTGGGGAGTAGGGGGGGGAATTGTAACAGAAAGCTTTGTAAAGGTTAATGTTGAAGAATTACCCATACATATGTTTTGCAAATAAAAAGTTTTAATAATAATAATAAAAAAAAGAAATCATTTTCTTGGGGGGTGGAATTAAGATGGCTGAGTAAAGGTAGAGCTTGAGCTTTCTACCAAGCTCGTTCAAATACCTTTAAATAATGACCCTAAACAAATTCTAGAATGGTAAAACTCACAAAAAGTGGAGCAAAACAGTTTTCTAGACCATGATAACTAAAGTCAACAGAAGGTCAACAGAAAAGGTGTGCCTATGGATGAGAGTGGAGCATAGTTCAGTGCAGCTAGGACTGCTACATTTGGTCCAAGCAAACCAGAAGCAGGCCTTGGAGCTACTCAATGAGCAGCAGCTGTGGCAACTTCTAGAGCTTTCAATCTAAGATGGTAAAGGGATTCAAACAATTAGTCATAAAGAAAGTACAAAAGACTCTTTGCTAGCACTGAGGCAGGACTCTTTTCCCCTCCTCCTTCCCCTATTCAAATCTGGGTCACAGTCCTGGTTGGCAGTCCCAGGATGAGAAAAGTATTAGCATAACACAGCTTGCAAGCCACAATGGAGTTGGGACCCTTTTAAAAATGGCAGGGCAGAAAAGCACAGGCTAGGAATGTAGGAAACATCTTTTCTTAGATCATACAACATTGGAAGAACTGAAAACTGCTAGGTATTATACCTAAGGGCAGCGGGATCTCACCTCTTCCCGAGCTTAGCAGTACCAAAACTAAAACTATGTTATAAAGCAGCAATGATCAAAACCATTTGGTGGATCAGTGGTGGATCAGTGGAATAGATTAGATACATATGACACAATAACCAAAGCCTATAGCAAGCTAGTATTTGATAAATCCCCAATCTCCAGCTTCTAGAATAAAAACTCGCTATTTGACAAAAATTGCTGGGAAAACTGGAAAATAATATGTCAGAAAATTGACATAGATCTACATCTCACATCCCATACCAAAATAAGGTCAAGATGGATACATGATTTTGGGTAAAAAGGATGATACCATAAGCAAATTAGGAGAACAAGGGATAATTTACCTATCAGATCTTTGGAGAAGGGAGGAATTTATGACCAAAGAAGAACTAGAGAACATTATGAAAAGCAAAATGGACAACTTTGATTGCATTAAATTAAAAAGTTCTTGCACGAACACAATCAATAGAAACAAATTTAAAAGCTAGGAAAAAATCTTTATAGTCAATTTTTCTGATAAAGGTCTCATTTCTAAAATATATAAAGAATTGTGTCAAATTTATAAGAATACAAGTCATTCCCCAAGTGATAAATGGTCAAAGAATATGAACAATTTTCATATGACAAAATTAAAGCCATTTCTAGTTATATGAAAAAATGCTTTAAATCACTATTGATTAGAGAAATGCAAATTAAAACAACTCTGAGGTATCACCTCATACTTCTTGGATTGGCTAAGATGACAGGAAAAGATAATGATTAATGTTGGAGAAGATGTGGGAAAACTGGGATACTAATGCATTGTTGGTGGAGTTGTGAAACAATCCAACCATTCTGGAGAGCAATCTGGAACTATGCCCAAAGGGCTATAACAATGTGCATAGCCTTTGGTCTGGCAGTGCCATTACTGGGTCTATATCCCAAGGAAATCATAAAGGAGGGAAAAGGATCCATATGAGCAAAAATATGGTAGCAAAGAATTGGAAAAGGTTTGGATCCCCATCAATTGGGGAATGGGTGAACAAACTGTGGTACATGAAGGTAATGGAATACTATTGTTCTATAAAAATGATGAAAAAGCTGATTATAGAAAAGCCTGGCAAGATTTACATGAACTGATGCTGAGTGAAACAAGCAGAATCAGGAATACATTGTACACAATAACAACAAGAATTGCAATAATCAAATGTGAAAGGCTAGGTTATTCTCAGTGGTTCAGTGATCCAAAGCAATTCCAATAGACTTTGGACAGAAAATGCCATCTGCATCCAGAAAAAGATCTAAGGAGACTGAATGTAACTCAACACATATTATGTTCACTTCTTTTTTTCTGTTTTTTTTAATCTCCCCCATGGATTTTCCCTTTTGCTCTGATTTTTCCCTCCTGATTCATAAAGCAAGGTGTATTAAAAATAAATAAACTTATTACAATAAAATAGATTGTCAGGACTGAATGTGGATCACAATATAGTATTTCCACTTTTTTTGTTGTTTGCTTATTTTTTGTTTTCTTTCTCATTTTTTCCCTTTCTGATCTGATTTTTCTTGTGCAATATGATAAATGTGGAAATATGTATAAAAGAATTGGATATGTTTCACATATATTGGATTGTTAACTCTAGAAGAAAGGTTGGGGGGGAGAAAAATTCAGAATACAAGGTTTTGCAAGAGTGAATGTTGATAAAAACTATCTTTGCAATATCTTTTGATAATAAAAAGCTGTTACTTAAAATTTAAAAAGTCAAGTAATAGGCTTGGAAAATAAGCAAACAACAGAAAAAGATTCTGAATATATAAATTTACTGGGGTGACAAGGAAGATCAAAATACCCACTTGGAGGAAGATAACAAGGTTGAAGCTCTTACATTCAAAGCTTCCAAGAAAAATAAGAATTAGCCTCAGGATAAGGAAGAATGCAGAAAGAATTTTGAAAATCAAATACAAGAGGTAGAGGAAAAGCAAGAAAATCATGAAAAACAAATCAACAGCTTGGTTAAGGAGACATGTACACACATAAATATTGAACAAAATAATAGCTTAAAAAACAGATTAGGCCAAATGGTAAAGAAAGTATAAAAAGCCATTGAGGAGAAGAATACCTTAAAAAGCAGAATTGAACAAATGGAAAGAAAGGAACAGAAAATTACTGATGAAAAAATTCCTTAAAATGTAGAATTGACCAAATGGGGGGAAAAGATCCATTGAAGAAAACAACTTCTTTACAAGTAGAATTGGACAAATGGAAAATGAGGCACAAAAGTTCACTGAAGAAAATAATACCTTAAAACTTAGAAATGAGCAAATGAAAGCTAATGACTATGAGAAATCAAGAAAAAATCAAACAGGACAAAAAGGTATAATGGGGGAAATTATCTTACATAAAAGAGGCAAGAAAAAGCTTTTACAATGCAGGAAGGAGGGGGGACAGTGAGTGAACCTCATTCTAATCAGAATTGACTCAAAGAGGGAATAACATTTACATCTAATTGGGTATAGAAATCTATCTTATCCTGTAGGAATGTAGTAGATGGAGGAAATAAGAGGAGGAGAATGACAGGTGGGAGGGCATATTGGGGTAGGGAGTAGTCAGAAGAAAAACACTTTTGAGGAGGGTCAGAATGAAAGGAGAGAGAAAATAAAACAAATGGAGGGGGGAAATACAGTTAGCAATAGTAACTGTGAAAAGAATTTTGAAGTATATTTCTCTGATAAAAGCCTCATTTCTCAAATACATAGAGAACTTAGTCAAATTTATAAAAATAAGAGCTGTTCCTCAATTGATAAATGATTAAAAGACATAAGTTTTCAGATGAAGTAATCATAATTATCTATAGCCATATGAAAAAAATTGCTCTAATTCACTATTGATTAGAGAAATGCAAATGAAAACAAATCTGAGGTACTCTCTCACACCATTAGGTTAGCTAATAGGCCAGAAAAATAAAATGACAAATGTTGGAGGGAATGTAGGAAAAATACTGGAATTGTGAGCTGATTCAACCATTTTGTAGAGCAATTTGAAACTATGCCCAAAGGACATACATTCTTGGATCTAACAATACTACTACGAGGACTGTATCCTAAAAGAGATAAAAACATAAAAGAAAAAGATGTATATGTACAAAAATATTTATAGCAGCATTTTTTTCCTAGGGGACAAAGAATTGGAAGTTGAAGGGATGCCTATAAATTGGGAAATAGTTGAATAAATTGTGGTATGTGATTATGATGAAACACTATTGTGCTATAAGAAATGATGAGCAGGATGTTCTCAGAAGAACTTGGAAAGACTTCTAAGAATGCATTCAAAGTGAAATGTACTGTTTACAAAATAACAATAACACTGTAGGATCATCAGCAATGAATAACATAACTATTCTCATTAACACAGTGATCCAAGACAACTCTGAAGGACTTAAAATGAAAAATGCTATCCTTCCCCAGAGAAAGAATTAAGGTATCTGAAGACAGATGAAGCATACTGTTTTTACTTTCTTATTTTTTTTGAGGGTTTTTGTTTGTTTATGTTTTCTTTCACAGCATGACTATTATGGAAAGGTTTAGGATAACATCAAATCGCTTGCATTCTCAGTTGTGAGAGCATTGGGGAAGTGGGAGAGGAAACTAGAACTCAAAGTTTTAAAAAATGAATGTTTAAAATTATTTTCACATATAACTGGGAGCAAAAAAGGTGGGAAATTTAAAAAATATATATTTTCCTCGCTGAGTTTTTGTATCTCTTTTTCCTTTTGGCCAGTTGTACTTTTCAAGGATTTTTCTTGAGTGAATTTCTGTACCTCTTTTTCCACTTGGCCATTTGTATTTTTTCTTTACTGTTTTCTTCAGTGTTTTGCATATCTTTTTCCATTTGGCCAGTTGTGCTTTTGATGGTATTCTTCTCTTTAATTGGATTTCTGTGCCTCTTTTACTATTTGGTATGTTCTATTTTTTTTAATTTTTTTTTATTGAAGCTTTTTATTTGTATGACATATGTATGGGTAGTTCCCCAACATTGATCTTTACAAAGCTTTCCATTACAAATTTTACCCCAGTCCCCTCCCCTCCCCTAGATGGCAGGAAGTCCACTACATGCTAATAATGTTGAAATGCTTGAGAAGTTATGCAAGAAAAATCCTATCTACAAGAAAAAAAAAAGAATCAGAGAAAGGCAACACAATGCAAACAAATGTCAGTAGAGATCATGAAAATGTTACATTGTGGTCCATATTTCATTTCCCTCTCTCTGGGTGTATATGGTTTTCTTCAGTGAACAATTGGAACTGGTTTGAGACAATTCTTTGTTGCAGAGAGCCATGTCCATCAGAATTGATCATCATGTAATACTGTTGTTGCTGTGTATGATGATCTCCTGATTCTGCTCGTTTCACTCAGCATCAGTTCATGCAAGTCTCTCCAGGCCTCTCTGAAATCATCCTGCTGGTCGTTTCTTACAGAGCAATAATATTCCATAACATTCATATACCATAATTTATTCAGCCACTCTCCAATTGATGGGCATCCCTTCAGTTTCCAGTTTCTAGCCACCACAAAAAGGGCCGCCACAAACATTCTTGCACATGTGGGGCCCTTTCCCTCCTCTAAGATCTCTTTGGGATATAGGCCCAGTAGAAACACTGCTGGGTCAAAGGGTATGCACAGTTTGACAACTTTTTGGGCATAGTTCCAAGTTGCTCTCCAGAATGGTTGGATCCTTTCACAGTTCCACCAACAATGTATCAGTGTCCCAGTTTTCCCACATCCCCTCCAACATTTGTCGTTATCTTTTCCTGTCATTTTAGCCAATCTGAGAGGTGTGTAGTGGTATCTCAGAGTTGTCTTAATTTGCATTTCTCTGATCAATAGTGATTTGGAGCAACTTTTCATATGACTAGAGATGGTTTTAATTTCATCATCTGAAAATTGTCTGTTCATATCCCTTGACCACTTATCTATTGAAGAGTGGCTTGAATTCTTATATATATGAGACAATTCTCTATATATTTTAGAAATGAGACCTTTATCAGAACCCTTAAATGTAAAGATGATTTCCCAATTTGATGCTTCCCTCCTAATCTTGTCTGCATTTGTTTTGTTTGTACAGAAACTTTTTAACTTAATATAGTCAAAATTATCCATCTGGTGTTCAATTAGGAGTTCCAGGTCTTCTTTGGACATAAATTTATTCCATCTCCACAGGTCTGAGAGATAAATTATATTACGTTCCTCTAACTTGCTTACCAAGTCCCTCTTTATATCTAGATCATGAACCCATTTAGATCTTATCTTGGTATGTGGTGTTAGGTATGGGTCGGTATGTTTTATTTTTTAAGGGTTATTTTCTTCAGTATATTTTGTGCCTCCTTTATCAAGCTATTGTACTCTTTTTCATGGTTTTCTTGCATCACTATCAATTCTCTTCCCAATTTTCCCTTTATCGTTCTCATCTGATTTTGAAAATCCTTTTTGAATTCTTGTATTCTTAAAACTTGAGTCAATTCTTATATATTTTAGAAAAGAGGGTTTTATGAGAATCTTTGATTGTAAATAAATTTTTTCCCAATTTTTGGCTTCCCTTCTAATCTTCACTGCATTCATTTCATTTGTACAAAATTTTAATTTAATGTAATCAAAATTATCCTTTTTGCATTTCATAATGTTCTCTAGTTCTTTTTTTGGCCATAAATTCCTTCCTTCTCCACAGATTTAAGAGATAAACTATCTCTTGTTCTCCTAATTTGCTTATAGTATAGAAATGGTGATAATGGGCAACTTTGTTTCACCCCTGATCTTATTGGGAAAACTTCTAGTTTGCCTCCATTACATATGATTCTTGCTGATGGTTTTAGAGGCTACTTATGCTACTTATCATTTTAAGGAAAACTCCATTTATTCCTATGCTCTCTAGTGTTTTTTTTTAATAAGAATAGGTGTTGGATTTTGTCAAATGTTTTTTCTGAAACTACTGATATTATCATATAATTTCTGTTAGCTTGGTTATTGATATAGTCAACTATGTTAATAATTTTCCTGATATTGAACCAGATCCTGGTGTATTATCCTGGTGATAAGTTGCTATAATCTCTTTGCTAATATTTTATTTAAGATTTTTGCATATAATATTAAATAGGGAAATTAATCTATAATTTTCTTTCTCTGTTTTGACCCTTCCTGGTTTAGATATTAGCACCATATATGTGTCATAAAAGGAATTTGGTAGGATTCTTTCTTCCTCTATTTTTCCAGATAATTTGTATAGAATTGGAATTAATTGTTCTTTAAATGCTTGGTAGAATTCACTTGTAAATCCATCTGACACTGGAAATTTTTCCTTAGGGAGTTGATTAATATCTTGTTCAATTTCTTTTTTAAAAAACAAGACTAAGTAATTTATTTCCTCCTCTGGGCAATCTATATTTTTGTAAGTATTCATTCATTTCATTTAAAATATCAGGTTTATTGGCATACAATTGGGTAAAATAGCTCCTAATTATTGCTTTAATTTTTTAAGGGAGAATGAATAGCCAGTACAAAGACACTAATATGGTATGTGATACATTGGGTGTGCCTCTAGAGGTAGGCCTTTATGACTGGATAGCAAAATAACAGAATAGAAGTAAAGTATTGGAATCTTAGGAAGATAGGACAGAACCAAGGTTTGAAGAGCTTTAAATATCAAACAGAAAAGTTTATATCTGAATCAGTTTTAACTGAATAAATGAGGATACTGATATATGCTTGTGCATTTGCTTGTACACATGCATACTCACTTGTACAATGTGGTCAATAGACAGAACCAAGATTTGAAATATTTGGATTCTTTCTTTCTATTATACCATTATCTGCTTATATCCCTAAGGCCTCTATCTCCCATTGCTGAATTCCTCTGGGAAAATTCCATTTTTTAGTTACAACATTTTTAATTTTTTTCCCCAGTTACATGTAAAACATTTTTTTACTTTTTTTTTTTAATTTTGAGTTGCAGATTCTCTTCCTTCCTCCCCACATCCCCCATTGAAAAGGCCTATGTGAAATTGTGCAAAATATTTCCATAAAAGTCATGTTGCAAATTAAAAACATTCCCCCATCCCCCAAAAAAACCTGAAGAAAAAAAAGTTTTAAAAAAAGTATGCTTTAGTCTTTATTTAGTTCTTTCTCTGAGTATGGATAGCATTTTTCATTATAATCTCTACAGAGTAGTCTTGGATCATTATATTACTGAGAATTTATTCAAAGTTATTCACAACTGATAATCTCAAAACTTTGTTTTTACTATGTACACAATACTTTCCTTGAGCTCAGAGGACTTTCCATGTTTTTCTGATAGCATCCTGTTCATCATTTCTTATGGAATGATAATATTCCTTCATATTCATATATCACAATTTATTCAGACATTTTTCAGTTAATGGGCATTCTCTCAATTTCCAATTCTTTGCCCCGAGAAAAGAGCTGCTAGAAATATTTTAATACATATAAGTTGGGAACCTCCATTTTTAGAAAGTATCCAGACCATCCACACTTCATTTCATTCCACTGTCCCTGTGGTTCCCTTTTGCTCTTGGTGAGCTCCTCCTAAACTCTCTATTTTTAGGCAGTGTCCAGGACTGCCATGACTCACTAAGATTTCTTAATTTTCACCTCCTATTATTCACCATCTTATTCCTTTGCCCACTTAGATTGTTAAATCCCTTGAAGACAGGAAATTATAGCAACTACTTTTTTGCTTATATTCCTAGTGCTAAGTATAGTGCCTAATACATAGTAACTGCTTAATAAATTCCTCTTCACTTCTCTGTTTTATGTTATTAGGTTACATTTATATCTAGATTGAAAGTCTCTTTTAATTAAATAAAATTAATATATTGGAAAATATCATAGATATTGTTATATGTTTTACAATATATTATAAAAAATAAAATATTAATATATTTAAAATTTTAAATAACTATGATGAATTTAATTATTTAAATTGTATATATTTATATAAAATAAATTTAAATTGAATTGATTAAATATAATAATAAATTAATATTAATTTATAATTTTTTGTACATCTTCAGTGCATAGCACAGAGTTGGGCATAGAGCTGGCAAATCATTTCCCTTTTTTTGGACCTCCTTTTTAAAACTTTCATTTAAAAATTGAACTCTCTTAATAGAGGAAGTACTACTAGCTTGAGGCAGTTTAGTGTCATAGATTAGTTTCCTCATCTATAAAATGGGGATTACAATAACATGTACCTCCCAGGATTATTGTGAAGAGCTCTTATTCTAAAAGTGAATTGGAATTTACAGGTTAAACATAATTAATTCTGCTCCAGAATTTATGCTTTGGTTAGGGAGTAAACTAAAATTTAACTCTGTACTCAATGAGAAGAAAAAGTTAACTGCAATATTTAAGTATTAAACAAAAAGAATGGGGAGAGTGTTTAAAATAAATAAGAGAACAAACTTTTTAAGCACTTTCAAATATTTTGAAAACAAACACCTTAAATAATAAATACTACTAATCAGAAAATATTCTTATATAAAGCATCTTCTATTAATAATATCATTCTTTTATTATAGTTTCAGTTTTTATGAATATCTTAAATAAAAAAAAATTAAGAATGTTTTAGAATCCAGAGTTTTCAGTAATCCTTTCTTGCTTTTTTCTTGATTCAAATGACTGTGCCTAGAAAGAAAATTATTTTCTGTTTAGATCCACAATGAAATATAATTCCCAGTTTCAGATGAATATATTATACTTTTAAAAAATAAAATCCATGCATTAAATATTTAAGCAAAGGATAGCTTAGAAGACTATTCTAGTTAAAAATAAATTTTTCCCTAACAAAGCCTCCTCGAGTCATGTTAATAATTCAGAATAGTGTTCTTTTACTCGCATTCACACTTGAAAGCTCAAGATAGCAACTGGTTACCTGAAAATAGAAGTCTTGATCAAATATTTAAGATTTCACTTATTTTCATTTTCTACATTTTTTTTTTATTCTGGTGTTCTACTTTCCTTCTTCAGCAGCACTAAGCATATACTAAATGTAATAAAAGTGCTTCATAGATTATTAAATGCAGCAATACAATGAGCTTTTGCTAGAGCATAAGGACAAATTAGGGCTACTAGCATTGTAACAATAATTTTTTTTGAAGATATACTCTATGCACCAAAAAATGTATCAATCTTGTATTACAAAATCAGCAAGAGACAGACATATTTGGCTCTATTATAGAAGAGACAGTAAATTTTTAAAAAAGGAAAAAAATGACAGTTAATTGTGCCTTATTCTGACTAGTGACAGCTCTCTCCCTCAAAATAAATTTGTACTAAAAATTTTCATAAATGAAGACTAAACACTGCCTATTTTCCAAAAGAAGAGACTTTTCCTTGATTAGAAGAGGCTAATTATAGTTCAGTACTCATATAGTTCTTTTTTAACCAAGTTTTTATTGATGTATTTTGTTTTTTAAATCACCATAGTTTTCTGTAATATCTTTTCTCTTTACTTGCCCCCAGAGCCATCTCCTTAAACAAATAGCTTTTTTTGAACACAAAAAAGAAAATTAAGATTAAAAATTAGCATAACTAATCATTGTATCAAAAAATATGTGTCTGAAAAAATGTGCAATGGGCAATACTTGTGAACCTCCCACATCTGCAAAGAGAAGGATTTGGAGATATTTTTTTTTTCAAATCTATTCTTTGGAACTATGCCTATTCTTTATAAGGTGAGATAGTCACTTTTGATTTGTGTGTGTGTGTGTGTGTGTGTGTGTGTGTGTGTGTGTGTACAAGTGTTTCTTTCTATTTACATTGTTGTAGTCATTGTTTATAGTCTTTTTTTATTTTACTTACTTTACTCTCATCAGTTCATGTAGATCTTTCCATGCTTCTCTCTATTCATCACTTTCATCCTCTTTTATTATAGTACAGTAATATTCTATTACATTCACATACCTTAATTTTTTAGCCATTCCCCAATCAATGAGTATCTACTTTGTTCCCAATTTTTTGCCTATGTGAGACTTTCTTCTTATAAATGGCTTCCATGGGGTTATATAGTGGCTTATATGTAAAATAAATAAATGCATAATAGAATAATAGCCCCACTAATGGAATCCTGGGGTCAAAGTTTTATTTTTTAGTCACTTTAACCACATAATGACACATTGCTTTCCAAAATAGTTGTACCAATTCATAGCTCCACTATGTACTAGTGGGCTTATATGTCCATAATTCCTCTAAAATTAACTATGCCATTTATAATGTGAAACTCAGGGTTATTTTGATTTGAATTTTTCTTATTATTAGTCATTTGGAGCATTCTTTCATGTAATTGTACATACTTTATAATTCTTCTTTTGAGAATTGTTGTTTCATTTGCAATGACCACATTTCTATGGAGGATTGACTTTTGTTCTGAAACATATATAGTTTATCTTCATCAATTATACCTTTAACTTTAACTACTTTAAGCATTTACTGATTTTATTAGTAACCTTTTTTCACTTTCACACTACATATTTAAGACTATGACAAGAGAGAAAAAAATGAAAGGCACAACATATGCATATTTGTGTAGCAGCTGATTTTCAGCTTCACTGGTCTTGTTCACCCTACAGTTGTTGGAGTTTTTTCTTCATTATTTAATATTTTTTTCTCCTATTGCATCTAAAACAATTTTTAAACATTTGTTTTTAAAACTTTGAGTTCCAGATTCTCTCCCTTCCTCCCTCTCCATTCTCCCTCCACCCAGTGAGAAAACACTTGTGAAGTTGTGCAAAATATTTCTATAAAAGTTATTTTGTGGAAGAAAACATAAAATCCTTCCTATGCCACCCCTGCAAAAACCCTAAATCTCAAGAAAAAATAACATAAAATAAAAACGTTTCAATCTGTATTCAGTTACAATCAGTTCTTTCTCTAGGTATAGATAGTATTTTTCATCATAAGTCCTTTAGAGTAGTCTTGGATCATTATATTGTTAAGAATAGCAAAGTCATTCACAGCTGATGATCTATGATACTGTTGTTATTTTGTACATAGTTCATTTTACTTAGCATGAGCATATGGAAGTCCGAAAAGGTTTTTCTGAGAGCATTCTGCTTATCATTTCTTATAGCACAACAATATTCCATCAATTCACATAACACAATTTGTTCATCCATTTCCCAATTGATGGGCAGTACTTCAATTTCCAATTCTTTGTCCACATAAAAGAACTGCTATAGATATTTTTGTATATATTTGTCCTTTCCTTTAAAAAAATCCTAGTAATGACATTGTTAGCTCCCTTTAGGCATAGTTCAAAATTGCCGTACAAAATTGTTGAATCAGTTTACAATTCCATCAACAGTACATTAACATCTCATTTTTCCTGACAGCCCATCTAACATTTGTCATTTTCCTTTTCTGGTTAATCCAATAAGTATGAGGGAGTACTTCAAAATTGTTTTAATTTGCATTTCTCCAACCAATAGAGTATTTTTATATGGCTATAAACAGCCATGATTATTTCATCTGAAAACAATCCATATCTTTTGATCATTTACCAGTTGGGGAATGGTTCTTACTTTTTATAAATTTGACTCCATTTCCTATATGATTAAGAAATGAGGCCTTTGGGGGCAGCTAAGTGGTGCAGTGGATAGAGCACCATCCCTGAAGTCAGGGGGACCTGAGTTCAAATCTGGTCTCAGACACTTAACATTTACTTGCTATATGACCCTGGGAAAGTCACTTAACCTCAATCGCCTCCTCAAAAGCAAAAAAAAAAAAAAAAAATAAATGAGGCCTTTATCAGAGAAACTTGCTTCAAAATTCTTGACATAATCACTATTGCCAACTGTATTTCCTCCCCATTTATTCTATTTTCTCTCTCCTTTCACCTTTTCCTACCTCAAAATTGTTTTGCTTCTGATTAATGTCTACCCTGATATGTCCTCCCTTCTATTCCCTTATCTCTTTCCCTTCCTACATTCCTGCAGAGTAAGATAGATTTCTATGACCAATTGAGTGTTTATGTTATTTCCCTCTTTAAGCCAATTCTGATTAGAGAAAGATTCATTTACTCCTCTTTTCCTCCACTTAAAAACTTTTTCTTGTCTCTTATATGAAATAATTTGTCCCATTCTACCTCTCCCTTTCCCTTTCTCTTAGTATATTCCTCTCTTACCTCTTCATTTTAATATTTTCTTAGATATATCCTTTAATAATCAACTAACACCTGTGCCCTCTGTCTATATATACTCCTTCTAACAGTCCCAATAATGAGAAAGTTCCTATAAGTTATAAGTATCATCTTCCCATGTAGGAATATAGTTTTTAACCTTATTAAATCCCTAATAGTTTTCCTTTCCTGTTTATCTTTTTATGCTACTCTTACATTTGAAATTCATATTTTCTATTCAGCGCTAATCTTTCAATAAAGTCCTTTATTTCACTGAATATCCTTTTTTTGTTTGTTTTGTTTTGTTTTTTTTGTTTTAAAGGATTATACTCAGTTTTTCTGGGTAGGTGATTCTTCTTTGTAATCCTAGCTTCTTTGCTCTCTGTAATATCATATTGCAAGCCTTCTAATCTTTTAACGTAGAAGCTGCTAAATCTTGTGTTATCCTGACTATGGCTCCATCATAACCGAATTATATCTTTCTGGCGGCTTGTAATATTTTCTCCTTGACCTGGAAGTTTTGGAATTTGGCTATAAATATTCATAGGAATTTTCATTTTGAAATCTCAGTATATGATTGGTGGATTCTTTCAATTTCTATTTTGCCCTCTGGTTTTAGAATATCAGGACAGTTTTCCTTGATAATTTCTTGAAAGATGATGCTTAGGCTTTTTTTTTATCATAGCTGTCAGGTAGTCCAATAGTTTTAAAATTATCTTTCCTGGATCTATTTTCCAGGTCAGTTGTTTTCCCAATGAGATATTTTACATTTTTTTAAAAATTTTTTTCATTCTTTTGCTTTTGTTTGATTGTTTCTTGCTTTCTCAATAGCTTCCATTATCATTTTTAAGGAATTATTTTCCTCAGTGAGCTTTTGTACTCTTTTTATTATTTGGCCAATTTTGTTTAAGGTATTCTTCTCATTGGCCTTTTGTACTTTTTGCATCGCTCTTGTTTCTCTTCCCAATTTTTCCTGTACCTTTATTACTTGATTTTCAAAAACCCTTTTGAGCTCTTCCATGGCCTGAGACCAATTTTTATTTTTCTTGGAAACTTTGGATTTAGGAGTTTTTAACTCTGCTATCTTCTTTTGAGTGTGTGTTTTGATTTTCCTTGTCACACTTAACTGTCTATGGTCAGAATCCTTTTCTGTTGTTTGCTTATTTTCTCAGCTTACTACTTTACTTTTGACTCTTTATTAAAGCAGGGGTCTGTTTCCAGGTGGAGAGTATAATGTCTCAAGATTCAGGGTATTTGTGCAGCTATTTTCAGAGATCTTTCTATAGACCTGTAAGTCTTCAGTTCTTCTAAGATGGTATGATCTAAGGAGAGGCATTTTTACTATTGTCCTCACCTTTGCTCTAGTGTATGAGTAAAATCAAATACTCATTTCTGTCCTGGGACTGTGAAGAGGATCCCGGGTTTACTGTGGCTATACATTCTAGTGTATTAGTCTTCCTCCTTCTCCTGGGACTGTGAGCCAAGACTGTATCCTAGATCTGAGTATTGCCTAGCAAAGAAGTCCTGCCTCAGTGCTAGCAAAGAGACCCCTAGTAATCTTCTGACTAGCTGTTTGACCTCTTTATTGTCTCTGGACTAAGAGCTCTGACAACTGCCACTACTGCTGCTGTTTTAGTGACTTCACAAACCTTTTTTGCCATCCTTCTAAGCCATCTTTGGCAGCTGTGTACTGATTGATATGGAAACCACCACTGCTTTCACTGATTCAAGGACTCCAAGAACCACTTCTGATTTACCTGGGCTGGGGCTGTGCTATTGCAGCCTGTATCAGACTGCATTCAATTTGCAACCTTTCCTGCTGACCTTCTAAATTGTCTTCATCTGGAAAATTGCTTCATATTGTCTTTTTCTGGGTTCTGACACTCTAGAATTTGTTTAAAATAATTATCTAAAGGGATTTGGAGGAGACTTCAGCTGAGTCCCTACCTACCTTCTGCCATCTTGGTCCTCTTCTTCCTATAGTTGTAAAGAACTTTCCATATATTTGTTGAATATTTTTATTATTTGCCTTTAAAACTATTTTGTCTTGCAATTATGTACCCAAAGCACAGTGCAAATCCTTTGACCTCTAAATCCAAGTGTGCAAAATCAGTAATTCAGATTAATGAGAAAATAAAGTATTAGATAAACTTCTTGCCATAATGTCTGTAGCCACAAAAGGGGAAACTATTCTAAAAGCATTTATGAATATGTTCCAGAAAAGTATTAAAGTTCTCTCAAGTGCTCAATGAGGAAACAATTTCCTGGCAATACCATCTGACACAGTAGAAGGAAAGATTCAAGTTAAAAAATGTTTTAATTTAAAAAATTTTATTTGCTATACAGCATTTATGATACTATATCTTCACTTGTTAATGAAAAGTGAATATTGTCTGAAATCAATTTTTAAAAATTGAGATAGCACAAAAGTCTAAAGAGTTCTAAAGAATTGCTTGCTTGAAAAAATATTTTGCATTTTACCAATATTACTTTCTGTACTGCATTTTGTGCATTACTTAATGATTTCTGTTAGAAATAAATATATATTATCAGAATTAATGTTTTATTATAAAGAATTGCATGTAGATAAGAACTCGCTATTTGACAAAAATTGCTGGAAAAATTGGAAACTAGTATGGCAGAAACTAGGCATTGATCCACACCTAACATTGTATGCCGAGATAAGATCAAAATGGGTTCATGATGTAGACATAAAGAATGATATTATAAACAAATTGGAAGAACATAGGATAGTTTATCTCTCAGATCTATGGAGGAGGAAGGAATTTGTGACCAAAGAAGAACTGGAGATCATTATTGATCATAAAATGGGTAATTTTGATTATATTAAGTTAAAAAGTTTTTGTACAAACAAAACTAATGCAGACAAGATTAGAAGAGAAGCAATAAACTGGGAAAACCTTTTTACACTCAAGGGTTCTGATAAAGGCCTCATTTCTAAGATATATAGAGAATTGATTCAAATTGGTAAGAATTCAAGCCATTCTCCAATTGATAAGTGGTCAAAGGAT
This sequence comes from Myrmecobius fasciatus, assembly GCA_023553655.1. Classification (NCBI taxonomy): domain Eukaryota; kingdom Metazoa; phylum Chordata; class Mammalia; order Dasyuromorphia; family Myrmecobiidae; genus Myrmecobius; species Myrmecobius fasciatus. Next base: position 104,904 of record JAJPUD010004733.1, on the reverse strand, counting down.
ATGAACAGATAATTTTCAGATGAAGAAATTGAAACCATTTGTAGTCATGAAAAAAGTGCTCTAAATCATTGTTGATCAGAGAAATGCAAATAAAGACAACTCTGAGCTACCATTACACACCTTTCAGATTGGTTAAGATGACAAGATAAGATAATGATGAATGTTGGAGGGGATGTGGGAAAAATGGGAAACTAATACATTGCTGGTGAAATTATGAATGGATCCAACCATTCTGGAGAGCTATTTGGAACCATGTCTAAAAAGTTATCAAACTTTGTCCCAGAAGTGTTCCTCCTGGGATTATATCCCAAAGAGATCTTAAAGGAGGGAAAGGACCCCACATGTGCAAAAATGTTTGTGGTAGCTCTTTTTGTAGTCCTAGAAACTGGAAACAGTGGATGTCCATCAATTTGGAGAATGACTGAATAAGTTATGGTACGTGAATGTTATGGAATATTATTGTTCTGTAAGAAACGACCAATAGGATGATTTCAGAGAGGCTTTGAGAGACTTACATGAACTGATGCTAAGTGAAATGAGCAGAACCAGGAGCTCATTGGCAACAAGAAGATTATATGATGATCAATTCTTTTTTTTTTTTTTTTTTTGCTTTTTTGCTGAGGCAATTGGGTTTAGGTGACTTGCCCAGGGTCAAACAGCTAGGGAATGTTAAGTGTCTGAGACCAGATTTGAACTCAGGTCCTCCTGACTTCAGGGCTGGTGCTCTATCCACTGCACCACCTAGTTGCCCTTGATGATCAATTCTGATGGACATGGCTTTCTTCAACAATGAGATAATTAAAACCAGTGATCTTGTGATTAAAAGAACCATCTATACCCAGAGTAAGGACTATGGGAACTGAGTGTAGTTTACAACATAGCGTTTTCATTCTTTTCATTGTTTTTGCTTGCATTTTTTTTTTCTTTCTCATTTTTTTTCCAGTTTGATTTGATTTTTCTTGTGCAGCAAGATACTTGTATAAATGTGTATGCATATATTGTATTAAACTCTATTTCTATCATAAAAAGAATAAATTAAGGAAATATTTGTAAAGCATTTCAAAAATCTTAAGTTAAAGTAGTATGAAATTCCAATTGTTATTTTTTTAAATAAAAATTTGTCATACCTTAAAAAAAAGGAATTACATGTAGAAAAGTTATCAGCAGTCTCTAGTGAAAGATTATAATTTTTGGTGGTCACAGAAACATAATCTGTATTTAACATATAATTAATGTATCAACATTTATTTTTTTTTTAATCTTTGGAACATTGCAAAAGTTGAAGGTTAACTTTATATTTGTTTATTTTTATTTATTTTTTAATTCAATTTTATTTTCAGGTCCAAATTTTCTTCCTTTTCCTATCCCCTCTCACACACACTGAGAAAGCAAGAGACAAAATATTCAAGAAATAGAAACATCCATACATGTATATGTATGTATGCATATAATGTATATGTATATGTGTGCACATATTTGCTAATTGTTTATATGTCTTGGATACCAAATGCTTATTAGAGAAATTTGATGTAAATATTTTTCTTATTTGATTGCTTCTCTTCTTATCCTAGATGTATTAATTTTATTGGTAACTTTTGTTATTGTTGCTATTTTTTATTGTTCCGTTATGTGTAATCCCATGAACTATGGGCTTTTCTTGGCAAAGTGGTTTGCCATTTCTTTCTCCAGTGGAATTAATGCAGAAACTTTTAGGTTTCATGTAATCAGAGTTATTCATTTTTTAAAAAATTACCTGTGTCTCACATTTGATTAAAGAAAAGGTTCAGCATCAGTTTTCTGGAATCACAATTGTTCATTGTGTTGATTAGAATTGTCTTACAAAACTGTTCATTTTTACAGTGTTGACCTTATTATTTGGTTCTACTCACTTTATTCTGCCTCTACTCATAAAATTCTGGTTTCTCTGAAACTATCTTTTAAAAAATAATTTCTTATATTATAATTAATTTCCAAACACATTGTCATATATTATACTTTGACAGTTTGATTAGTATGACACTGAATAAGTGGATTAATTTTGGTAGAATTGTCATTTTAATTATATTAATTTATACTATTTATGAACAATTGATGTTTTTCCATTGTTTAGATTTGATTTTATTTGTGCAAAAAGTGTTTTGTAGTAGTGTTCATACAGTGCCTGGGTTTATCTTGGCAAGTAGATTCCCCAATTTTTATATTGTCTATAGCCATTTAAAATGAATTTTTTCTTTCTATCTTTTGGTATTTGGCTTTGTTGGTAATAAATAAAAATGCTGATGATTTATGTGGATTTATTTTTATATTCTGTGACTTGGTTAAAATTGTTAATTATTCCAAGTACTTTTTAGTTGATTTTCTAGGTTTCTCTAAGCATACCATATCATCTGCAATGAATGATAGTTTTGTATCCTCATTGCCTGTTCTAATTCATTCAATTTCTTTTTCTTCTCTTATTGCTAAAATTAACATTTCTACTACAATATTGAATAATAATGGAGACACTGTTTTGTTCCTGATATAACTGAAAAAACTTTTAGCTTATCCCTATTACATATAATGTTTGCTGATGGTTTTAGATAGACATCATTTTCAGGAAAATTCCATCTATTCTTTTTTTTCCCCAAAATTTATTTTATTTAAGAAACAAGTAGAAAAAAGAAAAAAAAAACTGTAAAGGAAAACAAAACAAAATGAAACAAAATAAAAGAACATAATTATGTACCCAGTAGAACATCAGGAAGGATTCAAAATATATAACAACAAATACCAATTCAAGAAAGAATATATATACATCTCTATATATGTATATATTCATTATATATATAGCCATTCATGACTGTCCCTTTTTTCTTTACTTCCTCTTAAACTGCTCTTTTGTTCTCTGCTATGCACTCTTTTTACTTTATTCTGTTTTTCCACTTTTTAATCTCCCCTCCACACCCCCAAGCAGTCTAGTTAAGAAAGGATATATTTACATATACATATTAGATATATGTGTATATATCTAGATATATAGATACAAACCCCAACACATAGATATAAACATATCTTTCCTATTTCTACTGACCCTGAAGGTGTTTGCATTTCAACAGTTTTAATCCCTGCCCCTGGTCTTTCTTCATATCTTCTTAGGTTGTATCAAGATGATCCCTATTCTACTCCAAGTCTTCTTGATTTTTCATATCTATATTCACCTTGAAGGGCAAATTTGTTCTATCTGTGTGTGTGGGGAAATTGGGAGAACTTGAAATTTACCAACTTACTCCTCCATCTTCTTAGAATCCTCCACCTCCATCTATTCTTATGCTCTCTTGTGATTTATTGTTAGAAAGGGGTGCTGTATTTTGTCAAAAACTTTTTTGTATCTATTGTGATGATCTTATAATTTCTGTTACTTTTGTTATCAGTATGGTCAATTAAGCTGCTAATTTTCCTAATATCAAACCAATCTTGTATTCCTGGTATAATTTTCATTTGGCCAAATTGTATTATCCTGGTAATAAGTTGCTGTAATTTCTCTGATAATATTTTATTTAATATTTTTGCATCAATATTCATTAGGGAAATTGGTCTATAATTTTCTTTTTCTGGTTTGTTCTTCTAGATTTAGGTATCTGTACCATATTTGGGTCATAAAAGTAAGCTTGTGGGACTCCTTTTCCACCTATTTTCCCAAATATTTTATATATTATTGGAATTAATTGTTCTTTAAATATATGGTAGACTTCACTTGTGAATCTATATGGTCTTGGAGATTTTTTCTTAGGGAGTTCATTAATGGCTTGTTCAGTTTCTTTTTCTAGGAAGGAGTTATTTAAGTTTTCTATTTCTTTTTCAGTTAATCTGGGCAATTTACATATTTGTATATATTCATCCATTTCGCTTAGATTGTCAGATCTCTTAATATATAGTTGGGAAAAATAACTCCTAATTATTGCTTTAATTTCTTCTTCATTGGTGGGGAATTCACCCTTTTCATTTTTGACAGTAATTAACCTAAGTTTATCTATTTTATTGTTTTTCTCTTTAAAAGAAAACCAGACCTTAGTTTTATTTATTAGTTTAGTTATTTTCTTACTTTCAATTTTTATTAATTTCTTCTTTGATTTTCAGAATTTCTAATTTGATACTTAATTGGAAATATTTAATTTGTTTTTTCTAGCTTTTTTAGTTGCTCAGTTTATCAATCTGCTCTTTTTCTATTTTATTCATGTATGCATTTAGAGCATTTCTCCTAAGAAATACTTTGGCTGCATTCCATAAATTGTGGTTTGCTATCTTATCAATGTCATTCTCTTTGATGAAATTGTTGATTCTGTGATATGTTGTTTGACCTACTCATTTTTTAGAATTAGTTTTTTTACTTTCCAATTAATTTTTAATATATCTTTCCAAGGCCTTTATTACAAATAATTTTATTGCATCATTATCTGAAAATGATGCCTTTAATATTTCTGACTTTCTGCATTTGCTTGTGAAGTTTTTATGCCCTAACACATGGTCATTTTTTGTTTAGGTCTTGTGTACCACTGAGATGAAAGTATATTTCTTTCTATCCCCATTCAGTTTTCTCCAAAGGTCTATCATATCTAAGTTTTCTAAAATTCTATTTACCTCCTTAACTTCTTTCTTGTTTATTTTGTTGTTAGATTTATTTAGTTCTGAGAGGGGGAGGTTGCAGTCATCCATTAATATAGTTTTGCTATATATTTCTTCCTATAACTCATCTAAAACTTCATGTTTTAGACTTGGGATGGTATATTACTTGGTGAATACATATTTAGTATTGCTATTACTTCATTTTCTATGGTACCCTTTAGAAAGATGTAATTTTCTTCCTCCTCTTTTTTTAAAATCATATCCATTTTTAGTTGCTACCCCTCATGGTTTGTTTTTAAACTTCAGCTGAACCATAATATAATCTGTTCCAGACTTTTAGGGTTTTTGTTTTTTTATTTTTAAATTTTTTTTTGCTCCAGCCTTTTGATTTTATTCCTAGGGTATCTCGCTCTGCTTCCGATATGGTTCTTATAAACAATATATTGTAGGAGTCTGTTTTTTAATCCACTCTGTTATCCTTTTCCATTCACCTTCCTTTATGATTTCTTTGGGATATAAGCCCAATAGAAACGCTGCTGGGTCAAAGGGTATGCACAGTTTGATAACTTTTTGAGCATAACTCCAAATTGCTCTCCAGAATAGCTGGATCCGTTCACAACTCCATCAACAATGCATCAGCCTAAGAGAAGGAAAGGGCCCCACATGTGCAAGAATGTTTGTGGCAGCTCTTTTTGTAGTGGCTGGAAACTGGAAACTGAATGGATGCCCAGCAATTGGAGAGTGGCTGAATAAATTATGGCATATGAATGTTATGGAATATTATTGTTCTGTAAGAAACGACCAGCAGGACGATTTCAGAGAGGCCTGGAGAGACTTGCATGAACTGATGCTCAGTGAAGTGAGCAGAACCAGGAGATCATTATATATGGCAACAACAATACTATATGAGGATCAATTCTGATGGACATGGCTCTCTTCAACAATGAAATGCTTCAAACCAGTTTCAATTGTTCACTGAAGAGAGCCATATACACCTAGAGAGAGGGATGTGAAATGTGGACCACAACATAACATTTTCATACTCTCCATTGAGGTTTGCTTGCATTGTGTTTCCTTTATCAGATTATTCTTTCTTGTAAATATGGTTTCTCCTGCACAAAAAAATGATGCAATAACTACACATATATTTGATTTCTTAAGTATTCTAACATAATTATCATGTAGTGGATATCCTGCCATCTAGGGGAGGGGTGGGGAGTAGGGGGGAAAATTTGTAACAGAAAGCTTTGTAAGGGTTAATGTTTAGGAATTACCCATACATATGTTTTGCAAATAAAAAGTATTAATAAAAAAATTAAAAAAAATCTTCATCAACTTCAGGAGTACTTTTCAATAAAATCTGTACATGTGAGCAGAAAAAAACAAAACAAAAAAAAAACAACAATGCATCAGTGTCCCAGCCTTCCCATATTCCCTCCAACATTCATCATTAACTTTTCCTGTCATTTTAGCCAATCTGACAGGTGTGTAGTGGTACCTCAGGGTTGTCTTAATTTGCATTTCTCTGATCAATAGTGATTTGGAGCACCTTTTCATATGACTAAAAATAGTTTTAATTTCATCCTCTGAAAATTGTCTGTTCATATCCTTTGACCATTTATCGACTGGCGAATGGCTTGAATTCTTATAAATATGAGACAGTTCTCTATATATTTTAGAGATGAGACCTTTATCAGAACCCTTAAATGTAAAGATGATTTCCCAATTTATTGCTTCCCTCCTAATCTTGACTGCATTGGTTTTGTTTGTACAAAACCTTTTTAACTTAATATAGTCAAAGTTATCTATCTGATTTTCAATTAAGAATTCCAGTTCTTCTTTGGACATAAATTTATTCCATCTCCATAGGTCTTAGAGGTAAACTATATTACGTTCCTCTAATTTACTTATAATATCACTCTTTATATCCAGATCATGAACCCATTTAGATCTTATCTTGGTATGTGGTGTTAGATGTGGGTCAAGCCCTAATTTCTTCCACACTAGTTTCCAATTTTCCCAGCAGTTTTTGTCAAATAATGAGTACTTATCCCAGAAGCTGGGGTCTTTGGGTTTATCAAAGACTAAATTGCTATAGTTATTGCCTAGTTTGTCTTGTGATTCTATGCTATTCCACTGATCCACTAGTCTATTTTTAGCCAGTACCAAATGGTTTTCATGACCGCTGCTTTGTAATATAGTTTTAGATATGGTACAGCAAGTCCACCATCATCAGCCTTTTTTTTTCATTAATTCTCTTGAAACTCTTGACCTTTTGTTCTTCCTAATGAATTTTGCTACTATTTTTCTAGATCTGTAAGATAATTTCTTGGGAGTTTGATTGGTATGGCACTAAATAAGTAAATTAGTTTGGGTAGTATTGTCATTTTTATTATATTTGCTTGGCCTACCCATGAACATTTTATGTTTTTCCATTTGACTAGGTCTGATTTTATGTGTGGAAATTGTTTTGTAGTTTAGTTCATATAGTTCCTGACTTTCCCTTGGCAGATAGATTACCAAATATTTTATACTATCAACAGTTATTTTGAATGGAATTTCCTTTTGTATCTCTTGCTGTTGAACTTTATTGGTAATATATAAAAATGCTGATGATTTATGTGGATTTATTTTGTATTCTGCAACTTTGCTAAAGTTGTGAATTGTTTTTAGTAGTTTTTTAGTTGAGTCTCTAGGGTTCTCTAAGTATATCATCATGTCATCTGCAAAGAGTGATAATTTGATTTCCTCATTACCTACTCTAATTCCTTTAATCTCTTTTTCTTCTCTTACTGCCAAAGTTAACATTTCTAAGAAAATATTAAATAATAATGGTGACAGTGGGCAGCCTTGTTTCACTCCTGATCTTATTGGGAATGGTTCTAGTTTGACTCCATTAGGTATGATGCTTGCTGATGGTTTTAAGTAGATACTACTAATCATTTTAAGGAAAAATCCATTTATTCCTATATTCTCCAGTGTTTTTAATAGGAATGGGTGTTGGATTTTATCAAAGGCTTTTTCTGCATCTATTGAGACAATCATGTGGTTTTTGTTAATTTGGTTATTAATATAATTGATTATGCTAATAGTTTTCCTAATATTGAACCAGCCCTGCATTCCTGGTATAAATCCTACTTGGTCATGGTGTATTATCCTGGGGATAACTTTCTGTAATGTCGTTGCTAAAATCTTATTTAAAATTTTTGCATGAATATTCATTAGGGAAATGGGCCTATAGTTTCCTTTCTCAGTTTTCTCCCTATCTGGTTTAGCTATCAGCACCATATCTGTGTCATAGAAGGAATTTGGTAGTACACCTTCTTTCCCTATTTTTTCAAATAGTTTATATAGTATTGGGATTAATTGTTTTTTGAATGTTTGGTAAAATTCACATGTAAATCCATCTGTCCCTGGAGATTTTTTCTTAGAGAGTTGCTTAATAGCTTGTTCTATTTCTTTTTCCAAAATGGGGCTATTTAAATAATTTATTTCCTCTTCTGTTAACCTAGGCAATCTATATTTTTGTAGATATTCCTCCATTTCATTTGCATTATCAAATTTATTGCCATAAAGTTGGGCAAAGAAACTCCTAATTATTACTCTAATAACCTCTTCATTGGAGGAAAGTTCTCCCTTATCATTTTTGAGACTAAAAATTTGATTTTCCTCTTTCCTTTTTCTTATCAAATTAACTAAAGGCTTATCTATTTTGTTGGTTTTTTCATAAAACCAACTCTTAGTTTTATTTATTAATTCAATAGTTTTCTTATTTTCAATTTTATTAATCTCACCTTTTATTTTCAGAATTTCCAATTTGGTATTTGACTGAGGGTTTTTAATTTGTTCTTTTTCTAGTTTTTTTAATTGTAAGCCCAGTTTATTGATCTTCTCTTTCTCTGTTTTATTCAAGTAAGCATCTAGAGATATAAAATTAACCCTTATAACTGCTTTGGCCGTGTCCCACAAATTTTGGTATGTTGTCTCATTATCGTCATTCTCCTGGATGAAATTATCGATTGTGTCTATAATTTGCTCTTTTACCCCTTCATTCTTCAGGATTAGATTATTTAATTTCCAATTAACTTGTGGTCTGTTTTCTCCTGGCCTTATATTACATGTGAGTTTTATTGCATCATGATCTGAAAAGGATGCACTTACTATTTCTGCTTTTCTGCATTTAATTTTGAGGTTTTTATGCCCTAACACATGATCAATTTTTGTATAAGTTCTATGAGCCCCTGAGAAAAAAGTATACTCCCTTCTATCACCATTCAATTTCCTCCAGAGATCTATCATACCTAACTTTTTTAGCCTTTTGTTTACCTCCCTAACTTCTTTCTTATTTATTTTGTGATTTGATTTATCTAATTCTGAGAGAGCAAAGTTGAGATCCTTCACTAGTATAGTTTTACTGTCTATTTCTCCTTGCATCTGTTAGTTTCTCCTCTAGGAATTTGGATGCTATACCACTTAGTACATATATATTTAGTATTGATACCGCTTCATTGTCTATGGTACCCTTTAGTAAAATATAGTTTCCTTCCTTATCTCTTTTAATTAGATCTATTTTTGCTTGTACTTGATTCGAGATAAGGATTGCTACCCCTGCCTTTCTTTGTTCACCTGAAGCATAGAAGATTCTGCTCCAGCTCTTTACCCTCACTCTGTATGTATCTCTATGTTTTAGATGTGTTTCTTGTAAAGAACATATTGTAGGATTCTGGCTTTTAATCCAGTCTGCTACCCGCTCCCGTTTTATGGGAGAGGTCATCCCATTCACATTCACAGTTAAAATAACTATATCTGTATTTCCTGCCACCTTATTTACCCAGAGTTATGATTTTCTCTTCCCTTTCCCCTCTCTCCCTTCTCCCCTCCCCAGTACTTTATTTTTGATGACCACCTCCCTCCAACAGTCCTCCCCCCTTTAAACCCCTTCCCTCCCCTTTACACCTTTCCCCTAATCCTTCTATTAGTCTATCCCTTTCCTTCCCTCCTTTCCCTCCCACCTTCCCACAAGGAGGGTCAGGCCTTTCTTTGAAGCCAAATGTGTCTGATATACTCTCTTAGAGTCCAATCTAATGAGAGTAAGGTTTACACAATACTCATCACCCTCCTTTCTTTCCCTCAATTATATTAGATCTTCTATGTCTCTTTATGAGATTTTGCCTTATTTTACCTCCTTTATTTTTACTTTATTTTGCCTCCTTTCCCCCCTTTTTTCAGTATGGTATCCCTTCCACCTCTAATTTCTTTTCCATTATTATCAAAGAAAAATCGAATTATATCCCCTTTCTTTAAGGATACCTATAGTAGAAATACAGTTCTCAAGAATTCTTTCCTTTTTACCTTTTTATGCTTCTCTTGAGTTCTCTATTTGGAGGTCAAATTTTTTGTTCAGATCTGGTCTTTTCATTAGAAATAGGTGAAATTCTCCTGTATCATTGAATGACCATTTTCTTCCCTGGAAGATGATGCTCATTCTATCTGGATAACTTATTCTTGGCTGTAATCCAAGTTCTTCTGCCTTTCAGAATATCTGATTCCAGGCCCTTCGATACTTTGATGTGGAAGCTAACAGATATTGTGTAATTATAATGACAGTTCCTTGGTATTTGAACTGTTTTTTTCTAGCAGCTTGTAATATCTTTTCCTTGGTGCGATAGTCCTGAAATTTGGCCACGATATTCCTTGGGGTTTTAATTTTGGGGTCTCTTTCGGGAGGTGATTGGTGGATTCTTTCAATACCAACTTTGCCTTCTGATTCTAAAACATCAGGGCAATTCTCTGTCATGATTTCCTGGAAGATAGCATCAAGGTTCTTTTTTTCATTGTGGCTTTCAGGGAGTCTGATAGTCCTTAGATTGTCTCTCCTGGATCTGTTTTCCAAGTCAGTTGTTTTTCCTAGGAGATATTTCATATTTTTTCTATTTTTTTCATTTTTTTGTTTTTGTTTGACTGACTCTTGAAGTTTTATTGAGTCATTTACTTCTATTTGTTCAATTTTAATTTTTAAAATATTATTTCCTTCAGTTATCTTTTTTAGCTCCTTTTGTAGCTGGCCAACTGAATTTCTTGGTTCAATGCATTCTTTTTCCATTTTGCCAATTTTATTTTTCAGTGAATTGTTGTCTTTTTCCAATTCACCATTTTTATTTTCCAGTGAATTGGTGATTTTTTCCAATTCACCAATTTTGTTTTTCAGTGAATTGTTTTCTTTTTCCAATTCACCAATTTTGTTTTTCAGTGAATTGTTTTCTTTTTCCAATTCACCAATTTTGTTTTTCAGTGAATTGTTGTCTTTTTCCAATTCACCAGTATTGTTTTCCAGTTTTTGACATCTCTGTTACACTGATCTCAATTTATTTCCCCATTCTTCTTCTAGCTCTCTTTTGAGATTCTTTATGCAATCTTCCAGGTAAGCCTTCTGAAAAGGGGACCAGCTCATGTCCACCTTTGTGGCTTCATCTGGGATTGTTTTCAGAACCTCAGAATCTGGGGACTGCCCTACTTTCTCTCCATAAAAGCTGTCTATGGTGAGTGCTCTCTTCTGCTTCTTGCTCATGTTTTTGAGCTGTAAGAAGTTTAGGTCTGAATCACTTGAGGTCTGAATCACCAGCAGTGAATTCTGCCACCATTTCAATTTTCCCCCGGGGCAGTTTGCGGAGTTGACTTCAGGTCTGGGGCTGGTCGGCTAGATCTGCACTAGGACCTTGCTTTAAGATGCTCTCAATCCACTCTTTATCAAAAGCAGATCTGCCAAAGCAACTGCCTGCAAGCAGCGCAAAGTGGCCCAGGCATCTCCCAGGGATTTCCTGGGTGCCCAAAATCTGCCGCTCTGTCGCAGCCTGACTTTGGCTCCAGCTGAGTGCTGGTGTCTGATTGCAGGCAGCTGCCGATTCCCCTGAGACTGACCTTTTCTGGAGTTTTTTCCAAAGTAGAATTTTGATAGAAATGCGTTGTACTCCAAGTGTTTGGTGGAACCCTCACTCCAAAACCAGTTTGGAGGCTCAATTTGTCTGGGTCTGAGGGAAGGTCTCAGGAGCTCACAGAGAATGCTGTCTGCAGTTCTCAATCTTGGCTCCACGCCTCCCCCCCATACTTTTTTTTACCACCCTCGAACTTGCTCAATGGAATCCTCAATTCTTACTGCCTCTGGACAGTCTTGAAGAATTACATGTCTTGCTGAAGTCTACCTTGAACTAATGCTCTTTACTGGTTTTACTAGTAGCCCCTTTTCTGGTAGCTAGACTTGCTGGTAGCCCTTGGGCTAATTTGCTGTCCAGTGCTTGAAGAAAGAAATCTTTTGTTATATTTTCCCTTTGGATTTCTTGATCATTACTTAGTCTGGTGTAAACTTCAAGGTTTTTCTGGAACAGCTAGGTAGGTAGTAGCTCTGTGGTTTGCTTCCCATTCAGGAAAAGAGTTTGTCTGCTTCCTCATAAAAACAGTAGAATATATGGATAGACATCATAAAATTTTGAGGGGGGAGAAAGAGAGAGAGAGATGCATGGGGCCATTTTGTCTAGAGTTTAGTATTTTTTTTATTAAAACTTTTTATTTGCAAAACATAGGTATGGGTAATTCTACAACATTAACCCTTACAAAGCTTTGTTACAAAATTTTCCCCCCTACTCTCCACCCCTCCCCTAGATGGCAGGAGAGTTTAGTATTATTTAGAGAGAACATTGATGAGATAATAATCCTAGAGAGAGACAGTGAGACAGAGACAGAGACACAGAGAGACAGAGAAAGACAGAAAGAGAGAAAGAGAGACAGACAGAGAGACACAGAGAGAGACACACACAGAGACACAGAGACAGGGAGAGGGAGAAGGAGAGGGAAAAGAAGAGGGAGAGAGAGAGGGAAAGGGGAAAGGAGAGAGAGAGGGAGAAGGAAAGGAAGAGGGAGAAGAAGAGGAAGAAGGAAAAGAAAAAGAGGTAGAAGAAAAGGAAGAGGAAGAGGGAAAAAGAAGAGGGAGAGAGAAGAGGGAGGAGAGGGAGAAGAAGAGGGAGAAAGAGAGAAACAGACAGAAAAAGAAAAAAAATACGCAGAGAGACAGAAAACAGAGACAGAGGCAGAGACAGGGACAAAAAGAATGAGAATTATTGAATGGGGATGAAACTGTTTTGAATCTATGACAACAAGGAGTAAAAAAATCCCTGCTTGTTTAAAATATTGTAGAGTGATAATATCCCTTATGTAAGATTCCCAGAGATTATGTGCTATATGTCTTGTCTTGTTAATACTACCAAAAGTCCTTGAGTTTATTCTTTGAAATATTCTATCCTGATCTGCAACATTTTACACTTAATGATTAAATGAAAAATAATGTCCTAGATTAATATTTAGAATATGTAAAAGTTACTTTATCATATCTGTTACTCAAGAGTTCTTCAGACACTCTATTTTCAAGGCCATGTAAATAATAAAATGTGACTCTAGCAAATTTGATTCTAAACACATTGTGACTTAGTTGTATATAGTACTTAAGCATTTTTGTTTACTTTTATGGAGAGTTGTTTCTGCTATGCCAAGATATCATATCTAAAGCTTTCTGAAATAAAGCAGGTTCTTAAAGGAGGTAGCTTTCATTAGTGGGTAGAAGCTTGAGATCTGGCTTCTGATTGGATCATTCACATATCCTTTGGCAATGAAGAAATGCTGCCTTCTAGACAAGAGAAAAGTTGTATGATCAAATTTTTCTGATACTCTGAGAATGTCCCAGAACATGAACATAATTTAGAACTTTTGTCCAGCAGGATATGTACAAACATATAGGATGAGCTTGGGACTATCCCAGAACTTGGATCTTTAGAAATGAACAGGATCTGCTAAATAACTGTCAGAGCTGACTGGCAGCTAAATAGAGATTAGTGGTTTATTTATTGGTGGTGCTGCCACAGGGAGTTATGGTCAGGTACTGGTTGTATTAGTTTGTTAGGTTCCTTCTAGATTTTATCTTCCATTATTCTCTGAAAGGGGGAAAGAAGATAGGTGCTACAAATTATAATTAATGAATATGCTGAAAATCTTATCTATTTGAAATTTAGCAACAAACCAAACATACCTTTATGGTCAAAATGGAGAAATGTAGGCTAAATAAAAAGAATAGTTAAATAGACTGACTAATTTTTTTTAAAATTCCCAAATGATTAATATATATCAACCTGGAGGGAGACTTATAGTAACTTATTGTAAGACTGTACTTACCAATCCTTTTTTGTTCAATTTTTTTCAATTATTTATTTGCAGCGTGTGTTGTAGAGCCCCTAAATTGGGGTGCCAAAATATATCATCCAGACTAGCTCTCTGGAGGATCTTGGGACCAGCCCCAATTCTTGGTCTTGGTGGAGGAGTGATCAGGTGAAACTTACATAGATGGTGAAAGATGGAGTTTATTTCAAGTCCTCTCAGTCCTTAAGTACCTTAGTACAATTACATCACCATAGTACACTGTGCAAGTGCTAACTATAAGCACTCTGCTATGCCTTTCTTTACTGTAAGTATCCCTTGCTTCAAGTAAAACACAGGTGGTCATGCCCCCCTGACTTCTCAGGAAGGGTGAGATGCCCCAGGGGGATTTGAGAGCAAAACCAGACATTGTCAGCAGGTTCCTTCTGGGCTGAAGGGTCTTATACCTCACCCAGAGTTCCCCCACTATCTGTGGCCCTCTTCATTTATTAAATACTTGACATGTTCATTCAATTTGAGAGTGATATAAATCTGGGAAATCCGATATAAATCTGGGCTGCATTTTAGTAGATGAAATTCAATAAGTATAATTACAAAGTCTTTTACCTAAGTTAAAAAAAATCAAACACACATTCATAGAATTGGAGAGATAGAGCAATAATTATAGCTAATGTTCCTAAAAATGCTTTATATACTTTATCTCATTTGATCTTCAAAACGACTGAGGTAGGTACAAAAACTATTCACTCCATTTTATATATGAGGAAAGCAAGGATCAGAGAGGTAAATAATTTGACTTGCCTATGGCCATACAATTAGTAAGGGTCAGAGGCAGTAATTCAAACTCAGATAGGTCTAGCCTCATGTCAAATTTCATATTCTTTGTACTTCAACACACTATCTTCAAAGAACAGGTCATGTGAAAAATGCTTGGGGATTTTAGTCTACTGCAAGCTAAATAAAGAACCATGCTACGTAGCTGCAACCTCTTCTTTCCTCCCTCCTTCTCCCTCAGGAACTTAATATAATTTAAGTGTATTAATGGAAATATATTTAAAATAAAGGAAATAATAAGTCCACTTTTCTTGCCTTGATAAAATCATTTTGGGATCACTGTTCAATTCTGAGTGTTGTATTTCAAGAGAGAATTTAATGGATAGAGAATGATTTGGATATTAAGTTAACTTGAAATTAAGTCATTCATATAAGCATCAATCGAAGAAACTAGTGATGTTAGCTTGGGAAATATAAAACTTTGGGTGATATAAAAGTAAAATTAAAAAGGTCAAAATTTGGGTGAAAGCTTTCCTCAAATGTTTGAAGAATTATCTTGTTGGGGAAATAGGGATGTGACATAATTTGTGGAATTCCAAGTGTAACTAAAATTAGTAGATAATAAAATTGGAGAAGCAGACAGTTCAATATACCTATCCAACAAATAGAACTATTTGAAAATGTAATGAGTTACCTTTTGAAATAGTAAGTTTCCTTTTGCAGGAAGGTTTTTAAAAGAATATTTAAGCTATGTCTCAAACTTTTGGGGAAATAATATCAAGAAGATTAATGCATCAGGCAAAATTTAAACAAAATGACTTCTCAAATCCCTTCTAATTTTATGATTCTGCAGTCTTCTTTAAGAGATTATTGTTGTCACAATCCTGGGACACTTTAAAAAATATACACTCACATAAAAACTTAATTCCAATGAAAAAGCAATTCTTCCTTTTATTTTTCTCTTGCAAGCACTCTTAAGTTTCAAAAGATACTCTTTTTACCTTGAAACTCCAACTTTTTTGCTGGGTAATTTCTCTGTTGCTGCAGATGTTTTTCCTCTCTTTCCATATTCTCTCCTTCCCATTTTCCTTCCTTCCCTCCTTGTTTTTCTTTTTGTATTTCTTTTTTCATTCATTCATTCTTTTTTTTAAAGCATGCTTCAATCTACATTCAATCAGTATCATGTGTTGGAAGACAGATCACCTGTAAAGGGTTGTTTGATTACCTCAGATCTCACACAAAATGATGGTAATTGGTTGCACAAAGCCTTGAGTCTTTCATCCATCTTTATTGTTTCACATTTAGGCCCAGATCCACGCTCTGCTCAGGTGCCAGATGGCACCTGCAACAGAGCTTCATGTTATCACTGCTATAGAAGAGAGGCTAAGTGCCTCTTGAGAAAGGAAGAAACAGACTGCATATTTCCTTCATTTGCACCTGATGACTTATTGCCAGACACTAATTGGCCTGTCTTTCCTTTGGCAAATCAGGATCAGATGATGGTGACTGAATGTGACAGGCTGCTCTATCCCTTTGGCAGCCATTATGGAAATAAAGCCTCAAGGAGGAATTTTTTTCCCACAAGATCATTTTCAGAAAGGGTAAGTGTGTTTTTATGTTGATTCTCTGGTCAAGACCTCTCTCTCCCTCTGTCTCGCTCCCCTTCCCCTTCTCTCCTTTTCTCCTGTCTTCCCATTTTTCTCCTCCCCTTTCCTCCTCTCTTCTCCTCTCCCCTCCCCTTCCGTCCTCTCCTCTCTTTCTCTCTCCCCTTCCTTACCTCCCTCTCTCCCTCCTTTCCCTTCTTCTCTCCTCCCTTCCCTTCTCCTCCCCTCTCTTTCTCTCCTCTCCCTTCCCTTTCCTACCCTCTTCTCCTCTCCTCTTTTCTCTTTCTCTCTCCCCCTCATTTCCTCCTTCCCTCCCTCCCTGTCTGTCTCTCTCTGTTTCTCCCTCTCTCTCTTTTTTTGTCTGTCTCTCTGTCTGTCTCTCCCTCTCTCTCTTTCTCTGTATGTATATATACACACAGATACACACATGCATATGTGACTGTTTGCCCTTCATTTTCAAAGAGGACCAATGACATCACAGGGCTGTTTATATGACTTGTGTAAGTAAAGCACAATTGTGCAAAGTTGACAATCCCCTCTCTCTCTCTCAGTCAGAATCATCAAAAGCCAGTGATAAGACAAAAATCAAGACAAGTGGTGATGGCCTGGGAAACAGAGGATGACCTTGGTGTCTTCCATGTCTGACCAAGTTTTAAGCACTCCACAGGGCCTGCTTCAGCGGCTTTCAAGGCCACTGGAACAAATTGTCCTCATCCACCCATTCCTCTCAGTGAAGTCTTTATGTGCTTGAAGTAGATATTTCCCTAGCTTCCTGGCAGGTGTGAGGCACATCAGTTACCCTCAACCTGGATCAGCCCATCTTTCAAGATGATTTCCTGGGTCTGGCTGCTGTCCATCCTACAGCTTCCCTTATATATACATATGCATAGATAATAAATATCATTCATTTTTCCTAGATTTATATAGATAGGTCAAGTTGAATTCAAATAGTTGAATATGCTTTCAGAATTGGAACTCCTGGGCAGTAGAGTAAAATCTTTCTGTGTATGTGTTGGGAGTGTTATGTATTAACAAAGAAAACATTTATTTTATAACGTGATTTGTACTGTCTTTGGTTCATGATTATTAAAGCAATACCTTTCTCCTACTGTTCCATAACTTTTTTTGTGAAGGTACCCATAGTTTAGTAAAAGGTATATGTGTATATGTGTATGGTGGGGCAAATAGTAGTATCCTAATGAAATGGGTGGGGGTGAGGGAGCTGTCAGTAATGCAGAATGTAGGCTTAGTTGTGAAAGAAATAATTAGTGTTCTTTTTGCTTGTTATGTGAACCATAAACTGAAATATTTCTGCAGCTCAGCCACAATTTTGTTATTTGCTATTGTTAATGAAAAGATGAAATTTGAGCACATGAGTGGAATGTGTAGTCAGTACCATAATTAGCCCTTTGAAAGGTGAAGTATCCACTTTGAAACAAAAGAAAATAGCCTCACTCATACAATGAAATGGCTACAATTTTCTAGCTAATGCAGAATCTGCAGTATTTCTGTAATTATCTCCCCTAGGTCTTCCATTCAACATATTTTTTTTGCCTTTTTTCTCTTTTCTTCCTAGATAAAATGCCTTTTCTACTGCAAGGACTAAATAAGATTACTTGCAGACAGAAGGAAAAACACTTTCCTATATGATAAATGTATTTTACACGTTTTTAAAATCTAAATAATTAAGCTTTTATCACAAAACATCTAGGCTTGAAGCTTAGTAAAAAATAAAGCTGGGGGCAGCTAGATGGTACAGTGGATAGAGCACCAGTCAGGAGGACCTGAGTTCAAATCTGATCTCAAACACTTAGCACTTCCTAGCTGTGTGACCCTGGGCAAGTCACTTAATCCCAATTGCCTCAGCAAAAATAAATAAATAAAAATAAAAGAATAAAAATAAAAAATAAAGCTGTTAACTCATTGAATTTAGGGACTATCATTCTCTGATCTGAAGATCAGGAACTGGAAGGTTATAATCTTTAATAAGGAAATTCAATCTATTCCAAAAGGCATTTATAAAGTGCCCATTATATGCAAGAGTAAGAGGTTTCAAAGTGGATAAACATTAAGAGAAGTAAATTCAAAGTACTGTATAATGTACTCACCTAAGGAATGAAAAGGTAAGAAACAGAGATGAAACTGACTAAAATATAACATATCTACATAGGAAGATTGACTTATACTGATGACTGAGAAATGGCTGGTGAGAAACTTGTTCTTTTTCAAAGCAGTGAGACATGATTTCTAAATTTAAGTCCAGAAGATTTCACCTGATTTTTATAGATTCTAACTACATTTTATGAAGCATATAACTGAATCCCTAATTTTATGGTTGTATAATTTCTATTTTTGTTGCCACAGAACCACAGAATCTCAGAATATTAAGTCCTTAATTTTATAGATGAAGAAATTGAGAGTCTGAAGATAGTCCAAGTTCATAGAGCCATGATTTTGTCCAAGGTAAAGTCTAAACATGAACCAAGATTTTTCAATTCCAAATTCAGTGTTTTTTCAGTATGTTGTGCTTCTTATATACCTCAATCATGACACAAAATTGTATGATGCAAGGTAGCTGAGATGAATGAGCTACTTAGAAGAGAAATTTTGGAAAGACATATTTAACATCATTAGTATCTATCAACAATTTCACTATGCACTATAAAAATTATAAACTTGGACCACTCTTCTGATAACTGAGATAGACAATCATACCTGATCACATTTACTTTAAATAAGCATAATCAAATATTGATTATATGTGTGAATTGAGAGAAGATGCTTTATGACATTGTTAACTTTTCTTTCTTTCTTTCTTTCTTTTTTTTTTTTTTGAGGCAATCAAAGTTAATTTACTTGCCCAGGGTCACATAGCTAATAAGTGTCTGAAGCTGGATTTGAACTCAGGTACTCCTGATTTCATCCACTGCATCACATAGCTGTCCTTATGGCACTGATAATTTAAAATACATATATGGCTTTAGGATACACTTCTCAAGATTTTAGCAACAAAATTCATTTCCTGCTTTTGGTTTACCTAAGATTATATCAAAAGTAATTGATAATTCCTAAGCATAGAAAAGATAGGTCATTTGTCTTTTTCTCATCTAAATAGTATTTTATTTTTTTGAATGCAAGTTAAAAATAATTTTCAACATTTATTTTTGTAAGATTTTGTGTTCCAAATTTTTTTTCTTCCTCCCCAAGACAGTAAACAATCTTATATAGGCTAAAAATGTACAATCCTTCTAAACACATTCCTAGCTATATAAAGGAATTTTTTGATAGTTTAATTGATATGGCACTGAATAAATAGATTAGTGTAGATACAATTGTCATTTATATTATCTTGGCCTTGATGAGCAATTGATATTTTTCCAAATGTTTAAATCTAACTTTATTTGTGTAAAAAAGTGTTTAGTAATTGTGTTCATATAGTTTCTGGTTTTGTCTTGGCAGGTAGACTCCTACATATTTTATACTGTCCAATTATTTTCAATGGAATTTCTTTTTCTATCTTTTGCTATTGGACTTTGTTAGTAACATATACAAATGATGAAAATGTATGTGGTTTTATTTTATACCTGTGACTTTGCTAAAGTTGTTTCTCATAGTTTCTTATTGATTCTCTAAATATACTATCATATCATCTACAAAGAATGATAGCTTTTTCCTTCATTGCCTGCTCTAACTCTTTCAATTTCTTTTTCTTCTCTTTCTATTAAAGCTAATATTTCTAGTGCAATATTTATTGAGTGGTGATAATGAGCATCCTTGTTTTACCTCTGATCTTACTAGGAATGTTTCTAACTTGTCCTGCTTATATATAATGCTTGCTGAAGATTTTAGGTTGCTGCTACTTTTCAATTTAAGGAAAATTCCACTTATTCCTATGTTCTCTAGTATTTTTATTAGTAATAGACATATTTTGTGAAATACTTTTTCTGCATTTATTGAGGTAATCATTTGATTTCTGTTAGTTTTCTTACTGATTCGGTCATTTATGCCGATAGTTTTCCTGATATAAAACCAATCCTGCAATCCTGGTATAAATCTCACTTGGCCATAGTGTATTATCCTAGTGATAAATTACTATAATATCTTTGATAATATTTTATTTAAGATTTTTTATGTCAATATCCATTAGGGAAATTAGTCTATAATTTTCTTTCTCTGTTTTGGCTCTTCTTGGTTTATGGTATCAGCACCATATGTATGTCATAAAAGGCATTTGATAGGACCCCTTCTCTGCCGATTTTTCCAAATAGTTTATATAGTATTGGAATTGATTGTTCTTCAAATGTTTGATAGAATTCACTTGTAATTCGTCTGCCTTGGGGGTATTTTCTTAGGCATTTTATAAGTTATTTGTTAACAGTGCCATAGGGATGTAGTTGGGAGGAGAGACAAGACTAATATTTTAAAATTCAATATAAGATAATCTACATAGTAGCTCATTCCCATACAGATGATTAAGTCATCCTTAACTTCACTCTCTTTCACCTTCCCCCATCCCTATCCAACTTGTTGCCAAGCTATTTTAAATTCATCTTTGCAATATCTTTTCAATACTCTTCTTTTTCTCTAATATTGCCACCACCCCAGTGCAGGCCCTCATCAACTCACTATTGGAACATTGTCATAGACTGCTGGTCTGCCTATCTCAAGTCTTTACCCACTGTAATCCATTTTCCATTCATCTACCAAAGTGATTTTCCAAAATTAGACCATCCAAATCCCCTACTCAATAAACTCCAGTAACTATCTACTCCAGGATCAAAACAAAATTTCGTTTGGCATTCAAAGCTTTCATAATATAGGTCTGCTTCCCTACATTTTCACGATTCTTACACCTCACTATGTGCTTTTTGATCCAGTGACATTGGCCTTCCTATTCTATGAACAAGACATTCCATCTCATAGGTTTAGGCATTTTTTCTGACTGTTCCCATGCCTAGAAAATTCTTTCTTCTCATCTCTATCTACTGCTTTCTTTGGCTTCTTTCAAGTCTCAACTAAAATCCAATCTTCTACCAGAAGCATTTCTTAACTTCTTCTAATCCCTTCCCTCTTTTTTTCCCTTTTATATAGCTTTATACAAATTTGCTTGCTATGAGCTTCTTGAGGACAGGGATTTTTTTTTGCCTCTTTCTGTATCCCAAATGCTTAGCAGAGTCCCTGGAACACAACAGGCACTTAATAAAAATTTACTATCAAATTCCACCTACCAAACCATATTGGCAACTGATCTATAACTTATAGAATTGCTTGCATTAAGGTTAAGTGACTGCCCAGAGTGACATAATTAACAAGGGCCAGAGGCAGGACATGAACCCAAATTTCCTAATACGTAGGTCAACTTTTACCATTACTCTGCTTCTTTTGTATACCTGTTTAATAAGGACCTATTAAATAATTGAGTGAATAAATGAATCTTTGCCATATGATTTTTAGTCTTCAGATTTTCAGTGAAGTATCAATAGCTTATTACTCTCTAAATTTATAGATAGAGAACTAGAAGGGACTTCAAAGCCCATATAATTCAATTCCCTCACTTTATAGATAAGGAAACTGAGGCTCTAAGAGTTTATTTCTTTTCTAAAGTAATGTGCTATAAACATCAAAGGCAAGATTTGAAGCTAGGTCCTCTTACTCCATGGCCTGTGTCTTTGCTACTATACCATATTGCTTCATTTATATTATATGATTTTTTTTTTTGGAAATAGCTAAAACTACTTGGGACTTTTTGAGGAATCTCTGTAGTTTAAATAGCTTTTCAATGATAAAGAATCTAGGTGAATTTCAAGTAAGCCTCCAATAAGCATTATAAGAAGGGTTATATTTCTGTGTGTTGAGTTACATAGTTTGGTTTTTTCAGGCTCTAGACATTTGAGTCCATGCTAATTTTCCATGATGGTATTAGAGTCAATTTAATGAAAATCATGAAAGCAACGAAGAGCACAAAGAAAATTATGGGGTGGAGGCAAGAACTTTATTTCATTTAGATCTAAAATATGATAACAAAGAGCTCCTTGATAGAATTAATGAATAATTAATTTAGAACAAATTCAGAAAAAAATTAGACTTTCTCCCCCACACCCAAGCAAAGAATCTCAAATTGTGACCTGTTCTCTAATATTGAAAAAATCATTGAATCAGATTTTGTGATTAGGTATTTGAAAGGAAGAGTTAATCTTATGAATAAGAATACATGACTCATCAAATCATATGCTTAGCCTCTGCAAAAGTCAGAAAGAATATTGTTTTCCTCACTCAGAATATTTGATAAATCAAAAGATGGATTGCAGAGAAGTATGTTTCTACCTATTCTAGCAGCTGATTCTTTTCTTCCCCTAAAGAAATCTGAACTTTGGTCACTTGTAACCAGAACTAGCATTAAGTCCTCTGTTTTTGTTATATCTAATTGAATTAGCCAGCACTGACTAAGCAAGCACTCACTTGAAGTCTAGAGAAATTGACTTAATACAGCCATGCTGATTGCAATGAATAAGAATGGTTGTGGAATAAGTTCATAAACTTTTTTTATCTTCAAAGTTAATATAATACAAATCATTCTAAACATCTGATCCACACCATCAGCCCTGGGTTTATTTATTCAGCCAAAAGATTATGAGTTCTCCTTCACAAGAATGCATTATATAGGACAATGTAGCCAGTTCATCAAAATATTATGCACCATTTGTGCTGTTTACAATCCCTCTAAATTCATAAATTCAAATCAATAAAAGGAGGGTGAGATCTCGACTGGATGCAATAGGGATTTTCCTTGCCTCCTTTTTTTCACTACAGAAAAGCTGAGATGTATGAAATATTTGCTTTCTCCTCCAACTTATCTCAACTTGATTTCCTGTTGGGCAGGTCCCCCTGCTTTAATGGGCTGTAAGGGTATTCATTTTTGTTAATTTTGCATTTGGCAATTTTTGTGGCTTTGGTTAAGCACCTTGCATATAGTGATTTGTTCGTTCTCATTAGAAGGGAGAAGGTGTAGTCTTACAATCTGCCTACTTTCATAAATCACATTTGCAGGATGTTTTTAGCATGCAAGAATGCTTTTTTTTTAAATTTTGTGAACAGTGCCTGGCATGAATAACACTGAAAACACTGAACTGAATGGAGCCCTTGAAAGCACTTGTAAGATCACATCTGTGATTCACTGTACATTCATGCTGATGCACAGACAAAGGTGAATTAGTTCCCGACAAAAATGCATCAATGCTCTATTGAATAGTCAATTATTAAACACATAATGGAATCTGTGGTTAGCAAGGCATGCTGAAGATGTGCAATGCTTGCACAATTCTTAACTGGAAAGGAAGGTTGTCTTGAAAGTCTGAAAAAATTAGACAAACTAGTGGTATCTAAATAGAACTTTTAAAATAAGCATCTTTTCTCAAAGGTGGTTGTGATCCTGCTCATTATTGACACTTTTCCATTTCAATCTTTGATTAGATTTTATTGCATATTCAGTCAACTTTTGGCTCTTTGTTACCTGAACTAATTAAAGCAGGAGATAATTGGTACAGATTGTTCAAAATGGTATGTAATCTAAAAATCTTTTATATGTTCAGTGGGCTTTGGATTTTTAAGTACATATATTCAAAAATAAATACACATGACTTTCTTGAAACCCACAATACTTTAAGGAAGATCATGTTGTTCAATTTCCCTGACTTGTCCTTTAATTCATTGTAGGTACCCACTCCATGTTGGGAATAGAACTCTTTATTTGATTTTAAAAAAGTATTGGCCTTTTCTTTTTCTCTTTTTATGATTGCTGCCTTTTTTCACATTTTCTCAGAGGTAGAAGAAGTATTTAAGTACTTAGATTTAGAAGATCTTCATTTATAGCTCTAACTTATATGGACAAATAGAGATAGAGCAAACTTTAAAAAAAGAATTAATCTGGGTGGATTAACCTATGCTTGTAATTGGGGAGCTATCCTGATCACTTTTAGAAAGATGTCATCCAGCAGTGTTTCTACTGGGCCTATATCCCAAAGAGATTTTAAAGGAGGGAAAGGGACCCACATGTGCAAAAATGTTTGTGGCAGCCCTTTTTGTAGTGGCAAGAAACTGGAAATTGAAAAGATGCCCATCAATTGGAGAATGGCTGAATAAATTATGGTATATGAATGTTATGGAATATTATTGTTCTGTAAGAAACGACCAACAGGAGGATTTCAGAGAAGCCTGGAGAGACTTGCATGAACTGATGCTGAGTGTCAGCAGAACCAGGAGATAATTATACACAGCAACAAGACTATACGATGATCAATTTTGATGGACATGGTTCTCTTCAACAATGATGTGATTCAAACCAGTTCCTATTGTTCAGGGATGAAGATAGTCATATACATCCAGAGAGAGGCCTGTGGGAACTGAGTGTGAACCACAACACAGCAGTTTAACGCTTTCTATGAATATTTCCATGCATTTTGTTTTCCTTCTTAGGTTGTTTTTTCCTTCTTCTCTTTCTAGATCTTATGTTTCTTGTGCAGTAAGATAACTGTATAGATATGTATACATGTAATGTATTTGTCATATAATTTATCCTATTTAGCATGTATTAGATTACCTGTCATCTAGGGGTGAGGGGTGGGGGGAAGGAGGGGAAAAGCTTGGGAAAAAAAGTTTTTGCAAAGGTCAATGTAGAAAAATCACTAATGTTTTGTAAATAAAAAGCTTTATTAAAAGAAATAAAAAAGAAAGATGTCATAAGAATATAGATTATTATAACAGATTTGGCCAGAAATGTTTTAATGGTTAAGATCAGACAAAACAAATAATAAATTAATGTAAGCAAAACAAATAATAAATGACTTCTTCCATTTACATAGTCTATTTACTTTCAAAGAATTTTCCTATTTATTATCATGTTTATCCTCAGCATTCTTCTATATGGTAGAGAGAGATATAATCACTGCCTACATTACATAGATGGAGAAACTGATGAGTGGTAATATTAAGTGGTTTACTTAAACTTATATGGATATCATTGGTGCTGTCCATGGTGAAACTCATATTGTACACAGTGGGACAATCTCAGAGAAAACTGAGAATAGCCTCAGTCAGGAAGATGGAATAAGGTGGGAATGAGGGAGTATAATGTTACCAGCCAAGCTTTGACTCCCCTCTTCATTTCCAATCACATCTAATCAGTATTCATTTCCTGTTTATTATTTCTTCATGATCTCTCTTGCATTAGAATGGTAACCATATAGATAACTGGGATCAATCTTCTTAATACCTGAAGAATTTGAGTCAATAATCAAGTCACAATTTAAGTACTCCATCTCTCAGAATGCCCATGCTTATCTAACCTACCTTACCTCCTGTGCTGATTTATGTGATTAGTGATAGTGAACCTGACTATGGATATCTCAAAGAAAACAGAAACAATTTACTACTAAAACAATAAATTCTGAACTTAAGATGAGAATAAATAAATGAAAAAAACATTGACTAAACACTTCCTATATGAAAAGCACTGTACTGAGGATACAAATAGAAAAGTAAGACAGGATAGAACTTACATACCAATGGGGGAAACAGCCAATACATATGGAAAGTTTCAGCTATAAGTCATATGGAAAGGTCTCATAATCCTTAGATTGTAGCAGTAAAGTAGATGTCACAGTCTCTTCTTTAATATCATTTCTTTTTTTTATAACAGCTTTCTATCATTCAAAATACATGCAAAATATGATTAACCTATATTGGATTGCTTGTTGTCTAGGGGAGGGAGGCGGGGGGGGGAAGGGAGAAAGGAAAAATTTGGAACATAAGGTTTTGCAAAAGTGAATGTTAAAAACTATCTCTGCATGTATTTTGAAAATAAAAATCTATTATTAAAAAAAAACCCAAATTACATGCAGAGACATTCCTCGACACCCAACCTTGTTTAATCTCATTTCAAATGATAAAATGGTATCAGTTTCTGATGTTGAACCATTTGATAGTAATAAGGACTTTCAGAAAGCACTTTCTTTTCTGGGTCTTCAGTATCTGTTACTATATTTATAGCATCTACAGGAGCAGTTGCCAGACTGCATCTCTATGGGGGTTGCTTTCCAGGATGATGAAAGAGCATGCTGGGCTAAAAACATTGCTATTCCCAAGACTCTTGGGTTTAGGATCCTGAACTTTCTCCATCTCAGTCTGAAGGGAGATAGTGGTTGAAGTGATGATATTGGTTTGATTTACCTGTTATATGCAGACTCCTGTCTCTCCTTTCTGTTTTAGCTAGGATGGCTTATCTGCTCTGTATGTGGCAGTTAGTTGGCAGTTGATGAGGATGATTGCCTCTTTTCTACAAAAGTTGCTTTCTTGGATGATGGCTACAAGGGCTGGCCTGAAAGCAGGACTAATAGTTTGGCTGTGGAGGATGTGCTGCTATTTTTCTCACTCTTGTACTTACCTGCTTATTGGTGGTAGTTTGTCAGCAGTTGTGACTGGTGGTGATTGGGGAAGATGGGCTCTCTCTCTGAAATGATTTCCCTTTTCAGTTATTGCTGTTGGGGCTGAGCTGGAAGCAAGTTGGTTTAGTGGAAAACTAATTTGTAAGAGAAATAGTGGTCAAAGTGGTTTGGTGATTTAAGTTACCTGGCACATGTTACCTTCCCTCCCTCTCTCCCTCTTATGCCTTCTTCCTTACTGTTTCAACTAGGCTGGCTTGATTAGGAAACAAACAAAAAATTATAACCTCAAATTGGGTCTATGTTTATACAAACTGGATTAAATATTAGGGCACTTCTAACAAAATCAATTTTTTTTAGCTCATTAGAATGTAGCATGTTTCTACCCTTAGTATAAAAAGAGTAAAAGGACCTTTAGCTCCCAGGCAAGCCCTCAGGCTAAGAGTACATCAAGTATAATGAGAAGCTTTATTTAACCCAACTAAAATACAAAACAAAAAGAACTTAAATCTAGTTCCATGAAGTGTTAAAACAACTATTTCCCCCTTCTCTTATTCGCCCTCTCTATTTCAGCTGCCAGATCCATGTTATCTTCTCTATGGTTAAGGATTTCTCCAATTAGGGGAAAGCCCTTAGTGTGGTTGAATTGACTTGTTCCTACCATTAATCACAACTCAATCTATACAGTAACCCAGATTTAAAATACTACTCCAATTAAGCAACTGTTCCCCACCCTCTCCACCTATGTTTGCTAGGGGTTAAAGTAAAACTTCCTTCCATTGAATTCCATCTTGCTAAGGACCTAGCCATCCAGAATTCTGCTCTCTTCTGTCTCTACCAAATGAGAAAGAATTTGAAGATGAGTATTTTTTCCCTTGACCTACAAAGTAGGTTTATAGGGCATAAAATGAAACGTTAGAGTTATTTTGATTTGTTTTTCCCTTATTATTATAGATTTAGAACATTTTATATAGTTGAGAGTATCTTACAGTTCATTTTTTGAGAAAAAACTTTTTTTATATCTTTTAAGCTTTTACCTTTTGGGAATGGCTATTGCCTATATCTATATATATCTATATACCTATATCTATATAATAAATAGAATAAAATAAATGTTTTGCGCACACAAAACATTTATTTTATTCTATTTATTAATGTATGTATTTTTATATATCTTACATATCAAATTCTTATCAGAGAAATTTGATACAAAGAGTTTTTCCTGTTTGATCACTTCCATTCTTATCCTTCTGCATTAATCTTGCCTGCCTATAAGTTTTTTGGTTTCAAGTTCCCTCTTCTGCTATAAACAGTATTATATTCCTTCAGTTATCTTACTTTTATCCTTTTTTTTAAATGTGACCTTTTTCCTACTAAGTCTCTTTACTTCATTCTTGATCTCCTATTTTTGTTTGTTTCCCTCTTCCTTTAGAGTTTTATTTATCAGTTTTTTCTCTTCTGCTTTTATTTGGTTATATATTTCCTACCTTTCTTTTTTCTTTTCAGTCAATCAAGTAGATTTCTTCCTTTTTTCCCTCCCTTTCAGCTAATCTTGTTCATTACTTTTTAAATTTCCTTTTTGCATTCATTTCCAAAAAAAAGGATTTCTCTCACTTTCTTATTCATTTTCTCCTTTTGTTTATTCTAGACTCTCATTCCCTAATTAATGATCCTTATAATTATTTGGTATCTCTTCTCGCTATATTCTTCATGTAATCAGTTTCTAAGGTATCCATTCTAAACTTTTTCCTCTAGCTTCTTTCTGCCATTGCCTTATAGGACTTACCCCATATTTTCCTTTTTTCCCATTATGCCTCACTCCCAGAACAATGTCAATTTTTGTAATGTCAGGGAGGAATTTTTTGGTAGAGTCCCTCCTTTACCACATCCCTGATTACTTAGCTCATCACTAATTTATACTCTCTCTTATTGACCAGTTCTTTAGACATTTTCAAGGAAATCTCCCTCTGCTCTTGTTGTCCCATTCCTCCATGTGCCATTTGTTCTTAGGGTTCCAACTCTCCTTTTTCCAGGCCTTACCATAAGTCCCTCATCTTCCTTTACCCACCATCTCTCTTCTTCCTCGGAAGCATTTACCAGTGGAGCCTCCTCCCACGTTCACAGTAAAGCCTCAGTTTTTGCCCCCTCACTTTTCAGTCTTTCCTCTTCCTTGTTTACTGTAGGCTTTTTTTTCTTTTTGAGACCATAGAGGTCACTTTCCCTCATTGCTTCCCTTAACACCAGTGCGTTGGTTACTTTTTTTTTATCTCTCTTCTCTTCTCTCCCTACCTTATGTGCCCTCCCAAGTTGTCATGTGGTTCTCCCCATTCCCTCAACCCATGCATCATTTACTCATCGTAGATAGGGTATCATCAGGTTCTGTCTATAATACTTCCTGTCCTTCTTCACCGTTCTTTCTACAAGATTTCTGCCTTCTCTCTTTGTCTCCTTGTGCATATTTAGAAAAACAAAAGCCTCTTACTGGTTTCTTTCTGCTCACACTTGCTGTCTTTACCTGTTGCATTTAATTTGGTCCTCCTGTATTTTTATTGTTTGGAGTGTTTGAGAGGCAAATAACCATTTCAGTATGATTTTCCTTATAAAAATGTTTCAAACCCTTCCTTATAATTGAACATCCATATGCTCATCAATTGGGGAATGGCTGAATAAGCTAATATATAAACGCAAGGTTGATTTCAGAATAGGCCACTCTGGGCTGCATTCTGAGCCCCAATGTTTGGCAGATTATTTTATTCCACCTTCCCTTTTTCTAGTGGGTGCAAAATAGTTTTGCATTATCTGAATGTCCTTTCCTTTATATTTTAAAGTTTTTTCCCTGGATGGTTTGTAGAGCTTGTTTTTAAATTGCACTGTGAAATTTAACCACTGTATGTTTTTGAGTTTTTAATTGTGTGTGTGTGTGTGTGTGGTGTGTGTGTGTGTGTGTGTGTGTGTGTGTGTGTGTAAGTAATCTGTGAAGTCTTTCCATTGGAATTTTGTTTTCTATGTTCAGACATTCTGGGCAATTCTCTTTTATCATTTATTTTTTTTATAATATTATTGTTTTTTGCTCTATCATGTTCTTTTCAGAGAACTGTGATTCTTAACCTGCCTCTGCAAAATCCATACTCTAGATCTATATGTTTTGCTTGAATAGTAAACATCTTTTATTATTATTATTTTTTGCTTCTCTTCTTGTAGGTTGTCCTTCACTTCTATGCATTTTCATTCTCAATCTATTTTTCTCCCCATTTCCCTTCCTTTCCCAAGGCTTGCTATTGAAAACTCAAGTTTTTGCTGTGCAGGTCAAATTCTGCTTTTACAATTCTTATTTTTCTTTTAAACCACTCAGGAAGAACATGTTGTAGTTCCATGTTTTCTTCAAATTTCATAGGATCCCCTGTCTTGAAAAGTATTAAATGACTTTATTTTGCAGTATTTATTTATAGATACCTCAACTCATTTACTAGCACTGGAGACCATATTTACTTATGTTATTGTATGTTTCCTTTTAACTTATTAATTTATGTTCAGGATCTCTGAGTTTTTTTCTGAAGTGTTTGGTACCTTCAGTCTTTTCTTCCCTTTATTTTCCTTATTATTCACTTGTTGACTCCTTCCTCTCTGTTAGTCTTTTCCTTGGGTGTTTGAACTCAAAACCTCTTAATTTCTTCCCATGTTACACAATTCACAACTCACCAGCCTAAGTTCTTTGTCCCCATTTGACTTACAGGTGGTCAGAACTGTTTCCTTCCCCTACCCATCCTGTTTTTTTTTTCCTACAGGACAGGTGGATTGCTTCATAGTTCCATGTATACACAGTGCCTTGTCTGATTACCTGTCTCACTCACTCTGTTCTTCAGTTAGCACCAAGAGTTCAGAGCCTGTTTTCCCCAGCACTGTCAGTTTAGAGCTTTGCAGTCCTAGTACTTTAATGCTGCTGCTCCTGACAGACTTTTGCTCCTGAAGAGCTTTGGACAAGGTGGCTAAGAAGACTTCCAAAGTCTAAAACAATCTCCATGGCCTTGGAAAGGAGAGAGAACCAAGGTATAAGGATGAAATTTGTGTCATATCCTTAGATCAGTTAGTACAACTTCACTGTCAGGAGCATGATAGGTGAGGAAGAGATGCTGAAGTGAAAATCAGGAAATGACTGTTTTATTTAATATTTACAGATGAGTATTAAGTTGGTTGTGGTTTATTGGTGGGAAATGAAGTGGAGAATGGAGGAAATTATTCTGATAATTAAGCCTCCAACTAAATAAATCCTGTTCCCTTTCTCAAAATTAAACCAAATCAAAATCTAAACTCTTTTCATCTAAATAATCTGAATCATGCTAGAACTTTTTGAAGGGGATCTAAATATAAAGTAGCTGAATTTGCCTTAACTTAATTTGGCATTTTGGTATGTAAAACACTTGGTTTCATTGTGCAGCACACTGTAATGAATCATTGGCATGATTAGTGCTATGTAATAAAGTTTAAAAATTATAACAGAAGTCATTGTTCTTTTTCTAGAACCTGTTCCCAATTTCTCTATTTCCCTTAATGGCATCACTATTCTACTCAGAATAAATCTCAACTAAATCTCCAAGCACGTAAAGCAATTGTTGGAAGACAAAATTGAAGGGTTAAGGTGAGACTCAGCTCTCTCTCTCTACCCCAAAGGAAGGTTACAGATATTTGATTCCTTTCTCTTCCTTACCCTGCTCTCATGTTTATACCTAATCAATTGTAATGTTCTTAATATTCCACCTCTGAACTTTTGTTCCATCTCTCCCCTCCTCTTCATTTCTATTGTCCCCATCCTAGTCTGAATCTTCATTCTCTTGCCTGAACTGTAGGCACACCTTGTATAAAGTTTTTTTTTTCCTTTTCTTTCAAAATAATCTTTCAGAATCACCCTAGCTTCACTACTGAATATAAACTTTGGCCAATCCCAGACTATCTCAGTTTATTCTAGTTCCCAAGTCCAATTTTCGTTCTTCACTTGGGTTTTTAACTATCACAAAAGATATTAAATGTTTTATGTAGCTGACTAATGGGGGGGGGGAAGATGTGCTCTTATTAGCAGCAGTTCCATTCAAGAAAAAAGCTGAATGTGAAATTTGTTTCTCCTACATATTTCTGGAACACAGAGGAAAAGAAAAGAGGAGGTATGGGTAGGAATAGGATTTAAAAAATTGTAGTCCAGGGTTTGTAGATTCAGAGTAATTGTCCTCTTGCTTGTCCTCTTATTATGATCTCTTGAAAGGAATATCAGGATGACTCGGCCCTCAATCCCCAGACTCTGAATCAATTGCAGTCTTTTTTTTTTTTTTTTTTAAATGAGGACATCAGAGTTGAACACTTTTTTGGGGGGTATTAATTAATTCTTTTGGAATAGAGGTTATTAGCATGAAGTCTGTGAACTTGTTTGTTTAAGTATTTTGATGACTATATTTCAATATAAATGGTTTCTTTTATGCATTTGTGTATGGTGTTTCATACAGAGAATGTTTATCATTTTGTCTACTCCTATTCATTTTATGCATTTAAATATATTCTGAGAGTGATCCCATAGACTTCACTAGATCATTTCAGAGAAGTCAAAGAGATCCATGACACAAAAAATTAACAATACCTATTCTCTAGAGAATGATTGTAACATTACTATTCCCCATCCCACCTCACACACATATACCCTGCTCTGGATTATGGTGCATGCATTCATATATATATTCATTTATTCACACAATACATAGTACACACATGTTCATATGTGTAAAAACACGCATATACAATGGTGTGTATGTACCTATAAGCACATATATATGCATATGTATTAATATATACATACGTATACATATAGTCTCTAAAGTCAGTACAATTTTAAGCTTTAGTAACTTAAAATTACACTTAAACTTTTGGAACATCCTGTATATATGTTAATGTATATATATATGTTAACATGTATATATTATATATGTGTGTGTGAATGTCTATGCATATATATGAATTTATATAGACATATAAATATATGTATTTACATACATTATATACACACATTATATAGATGTACATACACAAATACATAGATATACACAATGTTCTGGCTCATCTCTGGCCAAATCTTAAACCAGAAGTTAGGGGATTCGTAAAGAGTAATTAGCTCATTTTCCTATCTGTTTTCTAATGAGTGCCATTATAATGTGGGGAGTAAGGGAAATGAGACTTTGTGGACCACAGAGATAGAAGTGGATAGAAAAAAAAGGAATTTGTTTAATGCCTGGAAGATTCCCCAGGGATACTTCCATGGCATCAGAAAAGAAGGAAGAGAAGGATTAAGTTGAAGGCTAATTATGCTATTGATTTTATCAGAGGCTGAGGCTACTTAGGTTATCCAGTCAAAGAATAGATTGATGTGCCTTGATCAAACTAACCTGAACATTATAATGAACTCAGTGTGGTGAGAGTGTAGGTGGAACAGACAGGTGAGACTAGAAAGAGCAGTTAGCAGTGCTGCCTCTGGTATTGAAGCTTTTGGGATTTTCCTTCTCCTATGTTATTACTGTAATGGGAATGGGGTATTCACTGGTATGTCTGCTGGTCTAGAGTTGTGCTTTGATCTGCTTCAGAATCAGGGAATATGGTTAGTGATTAACTATATTTCTGATTGATCTTAGAGTTATCTATATATTTTATTACCAGTCTTCCATCAAAAGTAAAGGGAGAACTAGTAGTGAGCACTGTGGAATGACAGACTATCCCCTTCTTCTGTCATGTTAAATTATTTGTTTAAGATGGTATGGGATCCCTTAGAGAATCATCTGAAAAACTATTAGAAATAATCCACAAGTTTAGTAAAGTTTCAGGATACAAAATAAATCCACACAGCAAGCATCATATGTAATGGAGACAAACTAAAACCATTCCCAATCAGATCAGTATTGAAACAAGGCTGCCCACTGTCATTATTACTATTTAATATTGTATTAGAAATGTTAGCTTTAGCAATAAGAGAAGAAAAAGAGATAAAAGGAATCAGAGTAGGTAATGAAGAAACCAAATTATCACTCTTTGCAGATGACATGATGGTATACTTAGAGAACCCTAGAGACTCAACTAAAAAACTACTAGAAACAATTCACAACTTTAGCAAAGTTGCAGAATTCAAAATTAATCCACATAAATCATCAGCATTTTTATACATTACCAACAAAATTCAGCAGCAATAGATACAAAAAGAAATTCCATTCCAAATAACAGATGATAGGATAAAATATTTGGGAATCTATCTGCCAAGGAAAAGTCAGGAACTATATGAACTAAACTACAAAACACTTTCCACACAAATAAAATCAGACCTAGTCAATTGGAAAAACATTAAGTGCTCATGGGTAGGCCTAGTGAATATAATAAAAATGACAATACTACCCAAACTAATCTACTTATTTAGTGCCATACCAATCAAACTCCCAAGAAATTATTTTACAGATCTAGAAAAAATAGTAGCAAAGTTCATTTGAAAGAACAGAAGGTCAAGGATTTCAAGGGAATTAATGAAAAAAAAGACAGATGAAGGTGGCCTTGCTGTACCAGGTATAAAACTATATTATAAAGCAGCAGTCATCAAAACCATTTGGTACTGGCTGAGAAATAGAGCAGTCAATCAGTGGCATAGAATAGGATATCAGGACTAGCTAGGTAATAATGTTAGCAATTTAGTGTTTGATAAACCCAAAGACCCCAGCTTTTGGGATAAGTACTCACTATTCAGCAAAAACTGCTGGGATAATTGGAAACTAGTGTGGAAGAAAATAAGGCTGGACCCACACCTAACACTGCACACCAAGATAAGATCTAAATGGGTTCATGATCTAGATAAAAAGAGTGATGTTGCAACAAAATTAGAGGAACATGGGATAGTTTACCTCTCAGACCTGTGGAGATGGAATAAATTTATGTCCAGGGAAGATCTGGAACTCTTAATTAAACACCAGATAGATAATTTTGATTACATTAAGTTAAAAAGTTTCTGTACTAACAAAACTAATGCAGACAAGATTAGGAGGGAAGCATCAAATTGGGAAATCATCTTTACATTTAAGGGTTCTGATAAAGGTCTCATCTCTAAGATATATAGAGAATTGTCTCACATTTATAAAAATTCAAGCCATTCTCCAATTTATAAATGGTCAAAGGATATGAACAGACAATTTTCAGATGATGAAATTAAAACTATTTGTAATCATATGAAAAGGTGCTCCAAATCACTATTGATCAGAGAAATGCAAATTAAGACAACTCTGAGGTACCACTACACACCTCTCAGATTGGCTAAAATGACAGGAAAAGATAACGATGAATGTTGGAGGGGATGTGGGAAGACTGGGACACTGATGCATTGTTGGTGGAGCTGTGAAC